>CAODLS011325254.1:0-13254 GCA_948243855.1 Flueggea neowawraea | reverse complement strand
CCTAGCGATACTCCCAAGATAAAAATACGACGATACTTGTGCACTTGCAAAGCATCATTAAGTTTTTGGCACCGTTGCCAGGGAACGACGTTCTAATTGTGATATTTTCTTTTATTTTTGTTTAATTGTTAGTTTTTATTTGCAATTATAGGTGTTTATGCTTTTGAGATGTACTAAAAGCTTGGAAAATCAAGAGGTTATCCCTTTTGTTCTGGAGATTGAAAGGGTGTTAAGGCAAACCGATCAAACCAAAGGAGAGCAAGGATGGAGGGAATGTCTAGACCTCAAGTTGAGGTTGAGGATGCTTGAGTTGACCTATGATGATTGCCTTGCAAGTGTACAAGGATTGTCGTAGTTTTACCTTGGGAGTTTTCCTAGGGTTATCGAATTCAAGAGAACGTGTCTAATTGTAGTCAAGAAATAAAGTAAAAACAAATAAAAACATCAAGTGGTTTGTTTTTGGGGTTGTGTAAATGAAAGCAAGCAAGCAATTAAACACATGAAACTCGATAATAAGGAAACGTTAGTGCTTTTAAGATAAAACCAAGGATCTAGTTGGCTAATGAATGAAAATGAGTTTTAACAAATGGGTGTGAGTGTTCTCCCCAGAAGACTAACCCAATGCCCCTCTCGAAGTCACTCAAGTCGTGCCTACACCTCGTAAGAGGGTTCTTTCAGCCTCGCCCAGTCAAGTTAGGCCCATTAGGTTCTTTGAGGAATTTCATCGAACATTTTGCAAGCATAGATATATTTCTATCCTAAAACATTACAAGTTGTATGCAAGTGACCTAACCTAAGCTTCTTCTTTCGATTCATCACTTGGGCTTGTTAAAAACAACATTGTGATAACCAATCACAATATCATTCAATAAATAACAAGTCATACAATTTTAACACCAACAATATATTTAACAATTAAAGCATAATACCAATAGATCTAACAATAAAAACACAATACCCATAAAATTAATCGTCTATTAAGGCAAAATCAATCCACGGTTTACATCTCTAAACCTTAACACAAAATCCAAGCCAACATATTTACAAAACTAAGCATAGAGCAATAAAAATAAAACCTAAACATAATTTCTAAACAAAGAAAAAGAAGATAAAAGGAAAGAAATAGGCTTCTCTCAATGGGTGATGGAAGCCTCCTTCAAATCCCTTTCTTTTTCATTCTCAATTGCTTAGAATCTTCCTTGGAAATGGGTAGAGAATGATTCTCTTCTTTAATATGCAAGTCCAAGGATTCCCAAAATGGGATGGATGAGGTCTATTTATAGTCCTTTTGGTCTCCCACAAACCCTATCATCATCCTTCCTAAAATGCCATTGGTTGTGCCTTTGGTCCCTACTTGATTTATTGTCTTGCATTATTTTCTCTCTCCAGAGTGCTCTTCATGGTCATGGTCACGGTCACGGCTGTGACTCTAGGGTGTGATAGAGTTGCAACTGTGAAGCTTTCTCCCTCACGGTTATGGTTCATGACCGTGAAGTGATCATTGTCACCATCATGACCTTGATTTGCTTCTAAAAATTAGAATGGATGCACTTGCTCTTCACAGTATTGGCTCCAAATGCATCACGGTCATGATCCATGACCGTGACACTATCACAGTCAAGCTCATGACCATGATGAGCTACTGGAAGTTGGAGATGATTTGCTTGGTTCATCACGACCTTGCTCACGGTTGGCTTCACGGATGTGAGAGCATCACGGCTGTGATTGGTGGTAGTGAACCAATCATGGCATTGCCCCACTTTGGCTTACGGTCATCATCATGATCGCAAGCCTCCTTTATTTCTTCCACTTGTGCATGCCTTTGGTGTTTTTGAATTGAACACATTTTGGCCACGTTTTGCTCTTCATTCGTTCCAACTTCCTTTGCACTCTTGAATCATTCAACCTTCATGCCACTTATCGTATTTTCAATACAAATTCATGCAAATCCATCAAAACCTACAAAATAGAAAATTTATAAATTCAACAATAAACACTCAATTAAAGGATAAATATGCTAGAAACCTTTTCTTAATATAGATGCATTTCTAGCATACACCAACCAAGCTCAAGGTGTTGGGAACCAATTACCGGGTCATATGAATATGAGAGAGATCCAATGGCCAGTAATTGGAGCTTCACCTTCTTGTATAAGGTTGAGTCTGACAGCAAGAAATTATGAGTTGAAGACCATTCACTTCAACATGGTAACATCATTTCATGGCTTGTCATCGAAGGATGTACTCACCTTTTTTAGGAGTTTTATACCACCATCCAAACAGTCCTTCTACATGGTTTGATGGAAGATGAGCTTTGGATGAGATGCTTTCCATATACCTTGAAGGATCGAGCTAGATCTTGGTTGATAAATCTTTCAGAGGGCTCTTTAGCGACTTGGGATTAAATCTATCATAAATTCATGATGAAGTATTACTCACCCCAAAAGACAGTCGAATAGAGGAATAAAATCTGTTTCTTTTCTCAATTGGAAATAGAGTTGTTCCTTAAAGCTTGGGAAAGATTCAAGATGTTTTTGAGTGAATGCCTCCACCATCAATTGTCTTTGGCATATATCACACAATTCTTCTATGACAGTGTAACCATGCATGGGAAAACTTTCGTAGACACTACGGTGGGAGGCTATTTTGGTGACAAGATGGTGGAAGAAGTTTATGATATCTATGAGATGTTGTCCATAAACTCTCAACAAAAAAGTGGTTAGAGGAAGAAGGGCGGGCATACAAAAGATAAAAACATCTTCTTCTCCTGATTTGGCTTCTTAGTTTGATGAATTGCCTAGGAAGTTAAATATGTTGATTGGTAGATGAACTAATGTTAGAGAACAATGCTCTTTTGTAGAGTAATAGGGCATAATGATATGACTTGTGGGATGGCCCGAGGAGCGGGTGTTGGTTGTGAAGAAGTTAATTTTGTGGGAGGATTCCCAAATGCTTAACGTAGGAATGGCCCATACTCAAATACTTATAATCTTGGTTGGCGGAATCACCTAGATTTTTTTTGGAAGGACCCAAACACCAACACAAACCTACCTAGACCTATGGGATTCCCGAAATATCAATCTAGACCACCACCCTTTCAAGGACAACAACTCTAACCACCAGCCAAATCCAAGAAAAGAAACCATCCTTGGAAGGCCTCTTAATGCAATAAATGAGTAAAATGGATGCAAAGGTGGACCAAATTGTTCAAACCCAGCAAGCCAATATTAAAAATCTTGAAAGGCAAGTGGGTTAATTTGCCAAGGCGGTTTACGAAAGGGATAAGGGTGAGTTACCAAGTACTTCCCAAGTTAATCCCAAAGAGTATGTAATGGCTATTACATTGAGGAGTGGGAAAAAACTTGAGAAGCCAAGTAGGGGAAGTACCCATATGAGATAAAGGAAAGGAATGTATGGTGGAAGAGCCTAAGAACATTGAGGAAGCCAAGAGGAAAAAGTGCAAAACCAAAAGCTCCCTTCCAACCAATAAGTGAGGTCAAGCCCTCTGAGCCTCATATTCCATTCCCTCAACAGTTGAAGGAATCCAATGTGCCCCCTATTCCATTCCCTCAACAGTTTAAGGCCTACACACAAGCCAATGATTTTGAGAAGTTTCTTAAGATGTTTAAGAAGTTGGAGTTGAATATTCCTTTCATTGAGGCAATTGTGCATATGCCTTATTATGCCAAATTATTAAAAGAGCTTATTGCCAACAAAAAGAAATTGGAGGAGTATGCGGCGGTGGCCCTAACAGAAGAATGTAGTGTAGTGATTCAAAATAAGCCCCCTCTTAAACTTAAAGATCCAAGAAGCTTCACCATACCTTACAGCATTTGCTCTCACGAGATCAAGAAGTCTTTATGCGACTTGTGAGCCTTGATCAACCTTATGCCCTCCTTCATATTCAAAAAGCTCGGGATTGGAGAACTTGTGCTGAAAATCGTGTCACTCCAACTTGCTGACCGTACCTTCAAGCATTCCTTTGCAATTGTGGAAAACATCTTGGTTAAAGTTGGTAAATTTTACTTTCCTGCTGATTTTCATGTGCTTGAAATGGATTATGAATTAGAGTTATCCATTATTCTTGGTAGACCATTTTTGGCAATAGGGGGTGTTTTAATTGATGTGAACAAAGGGAAATTGACCTTTAGGGTATAGAGTGATACACAAGATTTTCATGTCTTTAGCAATTTAAAAATTCCTTCACTCAATGATTGTGATAATGATGCTAAAGTCATAGAGTCTTGTTGCATGTTGAACACAAATCACACACAAATACCCTTAAGTGCTAAGGTGAGCAAGAGAGAGCCTAATAAAAAACCAAGAGAGCATTCAAAAGAGCAATAACAAGAGAGTACACCTAGTGCAAATAAGACTAATAATTTGGAAAAAGGGTTTGGATTTAAATGGTAAAATTAAGAAAGAATGTGATGTATTTGTTGTTAAAGGTGAGTTCTTTAAAGGTCAATAAGTTTCCTATTTTCCACTCAAAAATCATGTTCTTTAGAACCCGAAAATTCCATTGTGTGGTTTATTTTTAATTAAAAACATTCATGCATGTGGTGCCATTGATATTTTGCTGAATGATCATAAACCGATTACTGTCAATGGAAAGAAATTGAGATCATACAAGAAATCCACAATAAAGACTATTTGGCGTCCCAAATAGATCCTCATCACTGTCCAAAATGACGTTAAACTACCTCTCATCCGTAATGACGTTAAAATATGTGTATCATTTGCTTTATGCATTTTTCTAATGTTTGCCTTAAATAAAAGAAAATAGGAGTGAGTTTTATGCTCTCATAATCATATGCCATATATCATGCTTATATACGTGTGTCCACTAACCTTTCTTATCTCATGCCAACAATTGGAGCCATGCATTCAAGGAGGAGGCAAGCACAAACAATCACCAATAGAGCATAGCAAAGCATCTCTAAACCTTTTCTTTTAAGTTTTGTGTTTCATTTGCTTGATTTGAACTTGTCCTCAAGTTCCTCATGCTTTCTTAGTTTGATCCGGACTTATATTTTTGAACATCGAGGACAATGTTCAAAATAAGTATAGAGGAGAGGTTTAGTTGAATTGTTTTGGCTATTGCTTGATTTGTGCTTATTTGAATTGATTCTTGCTTGATTTGTGCTTAATTTTCATCAAAAGTTTTCAAAAAGACATTAAACTCTTTATGTATGCCTTGGGATTGGACTTGATGAAGGAAGCTTGTAGTATTTAAGTATGATTTTAACGTGTTTAATTGAGGAGACCTTGCTATTTTTTAATCTCTTGAACCAAAACGTGGCATTCTTAGGCTACAAGGTTAAGAGTTCTCTTATCAACAACTTTAATCTATTTAGTGGTGGCATGATAATAAGCTGTCAAACCCTTTGCTAAACAATGAGGAGAGAAAGTGTGATGAAAAACGGACGACTTGTGGGGACCAAATCACACCTCAAGGGGCACTTTTAGTAGAATTTTATATAGGGTTTTGGCACATGCATGAGGCTATAAATACTCCTTCTATTTGCTCATAAAGGGATGATTATTGAAACATTCTCCATTCAATCAAACATTTTCTTTAGGATTTAAATTAGGTTTTGCAGAATAAAGGGAGAGCTTGAAGGTCTTGGCCAATCTCTTCCAAAGTGACATTGAAGAGGGTTTTTTGGCTTCCATCTTTCCTCTTTCTTTTCATATATTTATCTTAATTACAATGTTTTATTTTTATTTATATTGTTGCTTTATGTTAATTATGGTAGCTTAGATCTCTTGTTAGGACTTAGAGATGTAAGCTATTGATGAATACTTGCTATTTAATGAATGGGTATTGTTTTTGTACTTTTAATTTCCATATTTGAAGTTTATTTTTGATGGGTATTGTGATTATGTTTATTATTTGATTGATCGCCCATGGATTTGATTTAATGGTTTGTTATGTTTGACTATGATTATGATTGATCACCGTAGTTGTAGTTTAGGTAAGACTAGTTGAAGGATTAAGAGATGAAGGTTAGGTGAGGCCCATAAGCATTAAACTTGTGTGGTTTAGGATAGAGATATTTATTGCCACAAGGTGTTCGATGAAATTTTCTAATGGCTTAATGAACCTACTTTAGCTAATTGAAGCCAAGAAGACACTTTTAGTAAATGTAGGTATGGCATAAATGACCTTTGGAGAGGTTTTATGCTAGCTCGGTGGAGAGAACAGTCAATTCCAAAACCCCATTCATTAATGTAGTAAGTAGGATTCTTTAGTTGAAATCTTGAAAGTCCTAACACTTTGTTATTAATTGTTGATTTCCTTTTATTTCCAATTGCTTGTTTTTATTAATTTTGCGTTTTAAATAAAAATCCCCAAAACAACTCATGTTATTTATTGATTTTTCTTTATGAATTGATCACACTTAGTACTCGCTTCCTTGGATTAGATAACCCTAGGGATACTCCCAAGGTAAAACTATGACGATCCTTGTGCACTTGTAAGGCATCATCAGCCTCCAATAAAAGTATGTTCAATTCAAACTTTTTGAACATTTCAAGAAACTTCCCAAAACTATGATGATCCTTGTGCACTTGTAAGGCATATAGGGTTTCATTTCTTCATTTTGGTTGGAAGAGAGCTCTTTATCTATAACGTTCTCTCCCTCAACTTCCAAACCAATGCTAAGTTTTTCAATCACACTCATATGCTCATTGGCTTTAACTTTACGAGGCATCTCCCCTGCACTTGGCTCTCCAAACTATTCCTCACTCAACAAAGTAATAGCCATTACACTCTCCTTTGGGTTAACTTGAGAGGTGTTGGGTAGCTTTCCTTTCTCTCTATTGGATATGGCCTTAGCTAATTGAACAACTTGGCTCTCAAGATTGTGGATGGTGGCTTGTTGGCTTTGGATGATTTAATCAACCGTAGCATCCCTTGTTTCCATTTTGGACATAAATTACATGAACATATCTTCCAATGGTGGCTTTCTTATCTTGGCTAGGTTGATCATTTGGGAATCCCCCTAAAAAATTCATAGCCTCACATCCAACACCCACTTCTTGGGCTACTCTATAATTAGCATCATTATGCCCCAACACTCCATAAAAAGAACATTGTTCACTAACATTGGATTTTCTATTGATCAACATATTTAGCTTTTTCGACAATTCATCAATTTGAGAAGCTAAAGTGGGAGAAGGAGATGTATTTACCTCATGAATGCCTACTCTTCATCCCCTAACCGCTTTTTGTTGGGAATTTGTTGCTAACATCTCACACACACACACACATATATATCATAAACCTCTTCGGTCGTCTTCTCACCAAAGTAACCTTCCGAAGCGGTACCCACAAGTGTTTGGCCGTGTATTGTTTATCCATCATAAAATAATTGAGTCAATAATGTCAAAGAGAATTGATGATGTGAATATTAACTCAAATGTAGCTTGAAGCGCTCTCATGCCTCATGAAAGGGTTCTCCCTCCACTTGTAAAAAAGAGCAAATCTTGCTTCTCAACTCCACCATCTTTTAAGGAGAGTAGTATTTCATTATAAATTTGTCATAAATATCCTCCTAACTGCCAAGTGACCTTTCTGGCAAGTTGATCAACCAAGTTTTCGCCCGGTCCTTCAAAGCATATGGAAAACACCTCATCCTTAGCTCATTTTTGGTCAATCCATGGAAAGGGAAACTTTGGATGGTGGTGTAGAACTCCTTCAAGAATGATTTAGTGCCCATCAACACATTCTTGAGCTTGCTCAACTCTAGCATTGTCAACACCATCTCAAGGTCTAGGTATACCCTATATCCTTACTCTCCATTGATTAGCTCGATTTGCCTTCAAAGCCCTTTCGATCTTCAGAATCAAAGGATCAACCTCTTGATTTTCCAAGCTCCTAGTGCATCTCAAAAGCATAAATTCCTATAAGTGCAAAAGAAACAATAAGTAAATAACAAAAAAAATAAAAATAAAAATGACCACAACAAGAATGTCGTTTCCTCGGCAACAACGCCAAAAATTTGATGAGTGTCTGACAAGTGTATAAAGATTGTCGTAGTTTTACCTTGGGAGTATCCTTATGTTTATTGAATCCAAGGGAATATGCCTAATTTTGGTCAAATAAAAATATAAATGCAAATAAAAACATCCAATTGTTGATTTTGGGGTTTTGGAAATGAAAGCAAGCAATAAATTAAACTCAAGAAAGTCAATAATAAGAAAACATTAGGTATTTTGAGATAAAAACACAGATCTAGTTTTCAATGAATTAAAATTGGGTTTTAACAAATAGGTGTGAGTGTTCTCTCTCAAAAACTAACCCAATGCCCCTCTCGAAGTCACTCAAGTAGTACCTACACCTCCTAGGAGGGTTCTTTCGGCCGCACCTAGTCAAGTTAGGCCCGTTAGGCTCCTTGAGGAATTTCATCGAACACCTCGTAGGCATAAGTATATTTCTATCCTAAAACCATACAATTTATATGCAAGTGACCTAACCCAAGCTTCTTCTTTCAATTCATCACTTAGCCTTGCTAAAAACAGTATTGTGGTGATCAATCACGACATCATTTAATTAATAACAAGTCATACAATCAACACCAACAATAGATTTGGAAATAAAATCACCATAAGCAATAGATATAACAATACAAATACAATACCTATAAAATTAATCGTTCGTTAAGGCAACAAAAATCCAAGGTTTGCATCTCTAAAACCTAACACAAAATCTAAGCTAAGATATTTATAATACTAAACAAAGAGCAATAAAAATAAAACCTAAACATTATTCTAAGCAAAGAAAAAGGAAATAGAAAAGAGGAATAAAGCTTGTCTCAATAGATGATGAAAGCCCCTTCAATCCTTCTCTTTCTCTCCCATTCAATTGCCTTAAATCTTCCTTGGAAATTGGTAGAGAATGCTTCTCTTCTTCAATGTGCAAGTCTCCAAGGATGCCTAAATGATGTACAAGAGGTCTATTTATAGTCCTTGAGGTCCCTTACAAACCTTAGCAAAGTCCTTCCAAAAATGCCATTGAGGTATGATTTGGTCCCCACAAGTTGTGCCTTTTTCGTCACTCTCTGTCCTCATCTACAGTGTCATGGTTGTAACTACTTTCTGGCATGGTGCACCATTTTCTTCTCTTATCATGGCCATGAGACTTGACCATCATGGTTGTGACACTCATTCTTTCCTTGGCTCCTTCTTTTTTTTCATGCTTTCATGAGACGATTCAAAGTCTTTCCATTCTGCATCTCTTTTGTAGTCCTTTTCACTCATTTTTCTCTAAATTAAATCATCCTAGAAATGTCACAATCATCATATCAATTTCACCACAAAAGAATGATTTAAAGGGTGAAAATAAATATATCCTTGGTTGATTCATTATGCAATTTTAGCATAAAACACCTATTTACTAAATCAATGAAATGGATTTTTGGGATTGAGTGTTCTCTCCACATGACTCACCCAAAGCCTCTCTCAATGTCACTTGAGTCGTACCTACGCTTATTAGGTGGGTCCTCTCGGCCACACCTAACCAAACTAGGCCTGTTAAATCCTTTGAGGAATTTTATCGAACACCTCACATGCATAGAATATGTCTATCCTAAATCATGCAAGTTTAATATTTGTGGACCTCACCTAGCCTTCATCTCTCGATCCATCAACTAGGTTTATTAAAACTACCATCACTGTGATCAAGATCAACAATAGTCAATTAAAGTGAGCTATTAAATCAAATCGAAGGGCATTCATCCAAATAGAGAACATAAAACACGATACCCATAAATCAAACTTCAAATATTGAACATAAAACACAAGACATATTTATAAATATAGAGTATTTATCAAAACTTATAACTCAACATCCAAACTAGAATCCTAAACTACCACTATTTAAAGAAAATAATAATAAACACTAATATCTAGAAGAAAAACACAACACCAACAATAAAAAGAGAAATGAAAAATAAAAGATGAGGGGGATTCTTTTCCAAGACCATAGGTCTCTTCAAGGAACCCCTTTTTTCTTCTTGGCTCCTCTTCTTTATTCTCCTAAGCTTTGGTTGTGATTGTTTCTTGATCTAAACGATGATTAAACTAGTGTGGAGGAGGTGTTTAATACCCTTTTTGGTCCCCTACAAACCCTAAAAAAAATCTCCCAAAAATGTTGTTCACATGTGCCTTTGGTGCCTACATTTTTTTATCTTGGCCACCACCCATTTTCTCTCTCCCTTCAGGGAGGCCATAGTCAGCACCATGACCATGGCTTGCTTCTTCCCAAAACTCTCTCCTTCAGTATGGCCACAATCTGGACACCATGACCGTGGCGCTGCAGGGTGTGGTGACGAAAAATTCTCCCTTTGAGTTGATTTTTCTCGTGCTTTCTTCCATTGATCTTGCAACTTTGAAAACATATTTTTCATACCTGTTGTATCAATTTTCATCCACATTCCATGCATTTACATCCACCCTACACAATACACAAAAATTATATAAATTAGTGGACAATTAAGTACACTCAGGGCCAAAATGCCATCAATTAATGATTGAATAACCATATAAATTTATCATATCAAGCGTACGTTAGAGATATGTTAATGTACATGTTTACATCATAATTTTACAATTGTAACAATTAAGGAGAAAATGGAATCGAACATAAGGAAGGAAATAAATTGCACTAGAATTGGAAGTTAAAGCATAATTGGATGGCTTGTCCTCCAAGGAACAAAATTCAGTAGAAAGAGATGCTTGGGGATTAAACCAAATCACTGCAGATTAAAAAAAGCAAAGAATCGAGAATGGAAAGTAGGACCAAGAAAGGAAATATGGAAATCAGATCCTCACAAATTGGAATGGAAAGGAAAGTGAAAATATTGCAAAGGATAAGAAGATAACTTGTAGAAGGAATTGGTGGAATTGAAATGTGTGTAATCTTAATATGACAATCTAATAGGGGCTGAATTGGATTTCTTGCTAAAAATAATTAAAAAACCTTTGTAAGTATTTTGCAAATCAAAATAGTAGCTCAATACAAAACACTACCACACAAAAACGAAATAAAAGAGACTAAGAGATAAAGAAACAAAGCCTGATTTTTATAATGGTTTGGTCTTTCTTGACCTACGTCCACTCCTCTATCTTACTAGAAAGTTTGAATCCACTAAAATTTCTCACTTGTGGATGGAGGCAAACCGTTTACAACCTCTTATTTTCCAGGCTCACAAGAAATCTTCTACACCTTGTTTTCCATTGGCCAAAACAATAAAACCAAAACCTCTTTAATTTTCAACTAACCAAACAAAGCAAACCTATGCTACCCTCAAAATTCAACACCAAAGCTTGATCAAAAATGTATTCCTAGATTGAAAACAATATTCTCAAACCAGCTCAGAATGCAAATAGCAAATCATTAGCTTAGTTAGTAAGTAAGAACTTAAGAACATAATGAGAGAGGAAATCAAGAATCAAAATGACAAAGCTTGGGCACTCTTAAAAAATTTTGTTGAGTTGCCTCTGCACTGGGTACAACTATTTATAGGTGTTCTCCCAAAACTAGCTGTTGTAGATCCCAAAGTAGCCATTGTGAGAGAGTTGCAAAATGCTGAAATTACTGACGTCAGCTCATGCTACCTACGAACCATCCATACTACGTGCGCAGTCCATGAGTCCATTTGAGTATAACGCACAGTGTTATTCTTCTGCGTGCTTTATGTAAAATCCAATAGTCATTGCTTAATATCAGGGTGTCTGTTAAGCTCATTGATCTCTCTTCTGCGTGCGTAGTTCTTCAGTTCTGTGTCCATTACATTGAGTTCTACATGCGTTGATATGTTTCCAAAGATCACATCTTTGATCATTTATGTGACTATGTCAGAGAATATTCAAATTCAAATTCCCGAGGAGCATCTTTATTTTTTCAGTATTCTAATGCCTTGACTACGTGTGTAGTACAATCTCCTCGAAGATGACACCTTTACTCTTCCACGTGCGTTATACTTAAGTAACACATGACTGAGAATTGTCTCATGAGCTCTTTCAGTTTGCAGCATGATCCCATCTATGTCCATAGGATGATCTTTAACATGTGTAGTATGATGCGGTCTTCAATCCAATAGCCACCTCTTCTTTTCTACGTGCTTTGGACTTTGTTCAACGCGCACAACATAACATTGGACTATTATGTCTTCTGATACATTGCATCTACGTGCACTACACAGCCTTCTACATGCATAGCGTAATTGTGGACCATTCTGTTTTACTGATATACTGCGTTTACGCGCATTGCATTTCCTTCTACGCGCATAGCACGCATTCCATGTGCTTTGTATATTCTTCAATACGCATAGTGTCAATACTGAAAAGCTCATAATGTCTTAGACTTGATCAACGTACACAGATCCTGGTTTAAAGTGCTTAGATCATCCTTGAAAGTGCGTAGAGGGTTATATAACTTGTGTAGCTTAACTATTTCAATTGTTTTGTTAAATCATCAAAACTTAGGAGTCTATCTGTTAACCAAACTGGTTCGACAATCACCCCATTTTTTGTGATGACAACACATTGAAAGAGTTTGCACTCCCGCTCAATCAATGCAACTATTTTAAAAACACCTAGAGAAAAGTTTGAAAAATTTTGATCAAGGTTGTTTAAGCCTTGTCCAATTGTTAGCATGTAACATGTTATCAATTTCAAAGCAATATGTATCAGAGCACAATAATAAAAAAAAAATGAATCAGAGCAAAAATATGCATCAAAGTTATCAATCAATTCAATTTATTAGAACATCAAAATGTATCAGAGTTGTTAATATGTGTCAAAGCTGAGCATCTATATATCATAAAATTCAGCAAACTCTACTATAAGTTCTCCCCTTTTTGTCAAAATAAAAAAGGTAAGGAACAAAAGGCATATACAATAAACACAGAGATATCATTAGATAACAGTCATATACAAAATATGTATGTATGACAAAATGTGGATCCTGATGCAGTGAAAATCACTTTGGTAAGGTGAAAGGCTCTGAATCTGATTCTTCTTTTAAAGCATCAAGGGCAGTATCCACATTCATCCAATGATAAGCCCTGAAACCCATTTCTTCCATAATTTCTGCCATTCCCTTGTTAGTTTTGTGCCCTAGCCCAATCATGTAAACATTGTTATTTCGGTTTATTTAATAATAAAGAGGCATTTCATTTCTATGAAATATTATCTGTTTTATGAAGATAAAACTCCATGAATAGTCTATTCTTCCTTGTGCCATCAA
>CAODLS011325193.1:0-15630 GCA_948243855.1 Flueggea neowawraea | reverse complement strand
TGTATGTGGACCACTAAGCACACATGCTAAAGGTGGCTATTCTTACTTCGTGACTTTTACATATGACTTTAGCAGGTTTGGCTTTGTCTACCTGTTGAAGCATAAATCTGAAACCTTTGAAAAGTTCAAAGAGTTTAAGAATGAAGTAGAAAACCAAGTAGGTAAAAGTATTAAAGCCATACAATTTGATCGTGGTGGTGAATACATAAGTTTAGAGTTTGACTCATTCCTTAACGAGTGTGGAATAGTATCACAGCTCACTCCACCTGGTACACCCCGGTGGAATGGAGTATCCGAAAGGAGGAATCAAACACTATTGGATATGGTTCGATCCATGATGAGTCATGTTGATCTTTCAATCTCATTCTGGGGATATGCTCTTGACACTGCTGCGTTCCTATTGAACCACATGCCAACTAAAGTAGTAGAAAAGACACCATATGAGATATGGACAGGTAAAGTACCTCACATGTATTTCTTGCGGATTTGGGGTTGTGAGTGTCACATTAAGAAGTTAACAGGGGAAAAACTTACATCCAAATCCGTTAAGTGCTTATTTGTGGGATATCCTAGGGAAACCAAATGATATTACTTCTACAACCCAAACGAGAATAAAGTGTTTATTGCTCGTGGTGGTGTAAGAAAAATAGTGGGAGTACAATTGAGCTTAGAGAAGTTCAAAGACCACAGATTCCTGTAGAGGATAGTATGGAGGTTGAGCCAGATTCACAAGTAGTTGTGGAACCCGAGCCAACAACACAAGACCTTAGAAGGTCTGATAGGATTCATCGTGAACCCGAGAGATACGAATTTATCGTGACTGATGATGATAGTCTTCTGATAGTTGATCAGAACGAGCCGACTACCTACTAAGAGGCGATTAACAGCCTTGATTCAGACAAATGGCTGGGAGCCATGGAAGCTGAAATGCAATCAATGTACAATAACCAATTTTGGAACTTGGTTGATCCACCTGAAGGTACTAAGGTCATTGGTTGTAAGTGGTGCTACAAGTTGAAAGCCGACAATACCTTCAAGGGGCGACTTGTTGCAAAGGGCTATAGGCAAGTACATGGTATTGACTATGACAAGACCTTTTCACCAGTCGTTATGCTCAAGTCAATTATGATTTTTCTAGCCATAGCTGCATATTATGATTATGAGATATGACAGATGGATGTCAAAACTACTTTTCTTAACGGAAACCTCCTCGAGGACGTGTACATGACACAACCTGAGGGTTTTTTTTGATTCAAAGTATCCTAATCGGGTGTACAAGCTTCAAAGGTCCATTTATGGATTAAAGTAAGCATCCCGAAGTTGGAACCATCGTTTTGATGAGAAAGTCAAAGAGTTTGGCTTTATCAAAAACGAGGATGAGCATTGTGTTTACAAGAAGGTTAGTGAGAGCATTGTGGTTTTTCTGGTCCTACATGTGGACGACATCCTGCTCATTGGGGATGATGTTCCTACACTCTTAAGTGTTAAGGGGTGGTTAGGAAAGTGTTTAACAATGAAGGACTTAGGCGAAGCCGATACTATATTGGATATACGCATCTATAGAAATAGATCGCAACAGCTTCTGGGTCTAAGTCAGGAAAAGTACATAGACAAAGTACTGAATAGGTTCAGTATGATGAACGCAAAGCGAGAAAACTTGTCGATGCATCATGGCATAGTCTTATCCAAGACTGATTGTCCCTCTACGAGAGAGGATAGGGATTTCATGAGTAAGATACCATATGCTTCGACTATTGGTTCTATCATGTACGTCATGCTATGTACTATATCTAATGTCACACATGCACTAAGCATGATTAGTCGGCTCCAACAAGATCCAGGAGTGAATCATTGGACCACAATCAAAGAAATCCTTAAGTACTTGAGAAGAATTAAGGATAGCTTCTTAGTGTACGGCGGTCAAGAAGAGCTCGTTGTAAATGGTTACACCGACGCTAGCTTTGAGACTGATGCCGATGACTTAAGATCTCAGTCAGGATATGTGTTTGTTTTGAACGGAGGTGTTGTTAGCTGGAAGAGCTCAAAGCAGGACACCGTCGCAGATTCCACCACAGAGTCTGAGTATATTGCTACATCATATGCTGCTAAGGAGGCTGTTTGGATCAAGAAGTTTGTCACTGAGTTAGGAGTAGTTTCCTCTATCCTAGACCCAGTGGACCTCTTCTGTGACAACACCGGGGCCATCACACAAGCTAAAGAGCCCCGATCACACAAAAAATCCAAGCACATACTCAGGGTGTTCCATCTCATTCGGGAGATCGTCGAGCGAAGGGATGTGAAGATATGTAAGGTTGCATCTGAAGATAATGTCGCGGATCCACTGACAAAGCAGTTGGCTCAGGCCAAACCTGATGGTCATGTTAAGTCACTAGAGATTAGGCCTATACCCACTTGAGATTAGTGCAACTGGGAGATTGTTAGTGTATGCTCAAATCCTAAGACATTGTATTTCAGTTTGCTTATAATATAAAGCAATAATTTGTTCTTTTATTTTCTTGTGCAAATTAATCAACAAAGTATCCATGAATAGTTGTGGGTTCATGATGCAAGTGTGGTGACTTGGCAGTAAAACCTGAATGTTTACAAATACTATTCAAAATATCCCTAGTCGATTATTATCGTGGGAACGATAATAAACTAAAACTAGTATGTCCCTTGAGAGATGGTGGAGTTTTACCGATCATAGGACATGAGATGTCGATCAAGGACATAGTACTTGTTAAGAACAGTGTATGGATAGATCTATTTAAATGAGTTCACTACATGGTTATAAGTCATAAGTTAATCTAATTGCATTCTTATAGTTGATTGCTCAGACCTAAAATCACTATAGAACCTAGGTGAGTCCTAGTATGCTTTGACGTACGTCTAACGGGCTCATAACCGAGTACCAAGTATGAGTGCGGTTGGGTATACCACGAAGCACCTGAGGAGCTATGAGTGAAGTAAGGGAATTGCCACTCTCTTAATTGAGAGAGATATCACCGACCACTTCATTAGTGAGACTGAGTAGCGTGCGGCCGCACCCAGATGATGTAATAAGAGTTATTACACATTTGACCTAATCAGTCAACTAAAAGACCAAGAAATGTCTTAGTGGGAAATGATGGTGACATGTTCCATGCCTCATGCTAGACATGATATCAATAGGCAAAGGATCACATAATATTGTTGAATAGGTCAATATTTTACTAATGGTGCAAATTCATCTAATTCGGGTAGTCGTAATGACTTGCTAGAGTCCACTTATGACTTATGGGACGAAAGCCCATTTTAGGCCCATTGACAACTTTAGATGGACCTATAGGATCACACGCAAAGTAATCTGATTAGGTTAAATAAATTTTATCTATCATAAAGGTTCACTTAAAATTATGTAAGAGTTGCGTAAACGTAAGTACGTGAGAGTGTTTCGGATCGGGCTAAATGAGTGGCTATTTAAGTGAGTTAAATGACTAGCCCATTAAATCCCAAATTTAGGATGTGAAATCCGTCCATACATGTTAATTTAACATGTGTTAATTGTTACTTGATATGGTTAAAGAGTTTTGGATGAATTAAACAAGTGAAAGTTGAATTCCATCAAATCTCATATTTTTGATATGTTTGTTTTAGACACAAACACCTACACTTCTAACCACTTCAAGGGCCAGCCATACACTCTCATTATTTCAGTTTTTCACGCTTCTAAACAACTAAGAAAACCGTGAACACTCTCTCCCTTTTTCTCTTGCACAATTGGTTCATTGTTGTTAAGAGAATTAGCTTGTTTTATTGTGTTTTTGGCCCTTTTTGTTATTAGAACATAAGGAATTGTTCCTAGAGTGAGTACATACTGATATTCACAGCATTAAGAGGCAGAAAAATGTTTTTGTTCAGCCTTACAAATCCAAAACACTAAACTCTTTAGTTAAGAGCATTCGAGTGCTAGCACACTACCTAATCAATAGGTTACGTGTGTGAAACTGTAGAGAGAGTTCGCGAATAGCAACTCTTCACACCATAATTTCTTATTTTCTCCAGGTTCTAAAGATCCTTCAAGGGGTTAAAACGTAAAGTTTTAACTTGTTACTTTTGGTGAAAACAAGGAGACGATTGTACGAAGCAATTAGAGGTAACCATTCGTACACGTTTTATTTATTAGCATGTTTTCATTTTTGTTAATTTTTTTTACAAGCTATTGTTCCTTGGATATGTTCTACTTGTTTGTTACTTGTTTCTGCTGCCAGATATGATATGTTTACACGTAGAGTTCCCAACAATTCATTTCCATATTTGTAGAGATTTTGTTATGCTTAAATGATATATGTGTAAAGATTTTGGATTTGATTTAATGACATGTATGACTTGATTTTTGTTGTGATTGGCCATCATAGTGGTATTTTTAACGAGCCTAGTTAAAGGACCAAAAGGAGAAGATTAGGTGAGGTTGACATGCATTAAACTTGTTAGGTTTTGTAATAGAGATATTCTTGACTACAAGGTGTTTGATGAAATTTCTGAAAGAGCCTAATGAGTCTAGTTTAGTTAGATGAGGCCAAAAGGACCCTTCTAATAAATTTAGACATAACTTAGATGAACTTGAGATAAGCTCTAGGTGATAAAAGTGAGAAAACACTCAACATCCCATAACCCGTTCATAAATGTAGTAATTAGGAGTCTTGCTGGAAGTCTCGAAAGTCCTAACGTCTTTTATATTGTTGTTTGTTATTTTCTTGTTTTACATTATTGGAAACACCAAAGATCAAATCTTGCTTTTATTTTATGCTTTATTTTATTTTGAGAATTGATCACATTTAGTCTCGTCCCTGTGGATACGATAACCTTGGATTACTCCTTGGAAAACTACATCGGCTATTATGCGCTTGCGATAACACCGATTATGGACTAATTCCTTAGAGGCCTATTCGATATCTTAAATGCTGATGCATTAGTCAAATTAAAATAATCTATTAACTTGTGGCCTAATTCATGTGACCCCCTCTGAACTATCACGCTTCGGAAAATTTACCCCATTAACTTTGCAAACGCTTACGCATCCCCCTAAACTTGCAAAATGGCAACACAAAAGCCCTAGACAGCTGACATGGCACTATGTTTGAGTTTCAAACGTTTGAAATGCATGAGGGCTTTAGAACTCACTCATGTGGCACTCACCCAAGCTCTTTTCACTCAAACCACCACTCACCCATCCAAGCAACACTAACCCAAACCTATTTTCACCCACCCAAACCCTTTTCACCATTAGTCCATGCTCTTGCTCTCTCTCTCTCTCTCTCTCTCTCTCACTAACTTGATTGGACGTCCTCCATCACCACCATTTTTTAAAAGGCCAACCTCCATCACCACCGTGTCCCATAAAATCAAAACAAGAACTCATCTGTCAACTCACCATTGTTGACTTTTCAAATTCCAACCACCATCTCAACATCTCCACTTTGAACAAGAACAGTCATACATGCACCAAAAATCTCTCAATAGAATTTCTCAATTGCAAAGTCTCTTAACCACAGATGCAATTGACAGAAACAAGAACCCCTAAGTTCAGTCAAAAAAGCCCACAAGATATTTACAGATTGACTGATTGTTCGTTGTGTTAGTGGTCCTCTTCATTGACTGATTGTTTCTGGATTTTTGCCATCGCCCTTTGAGTTTTAGGTCAAATTGTTTGTGGCAGGTGGTTCAAATGCTTGTTCAAGACTTTAACTCCCTATTTTTCCAACATTTTCTTAGAAGCTAAATAGTAAAATTGTGAATGAAGGCGAGGCACTGTGAGCAATGGTTCTAGATCGCGAACTGAAATCGCGTTTTAGAGACACCGATTTTAGATTGCGATCTCCTTGACATGCAACGGCGATGAAAAAGATAGATAGGTGGGGAGCAGGGCAGAGTCTTCCTCTTAATGGGCTTGATAGGGGCGGTTAGGCAGAGAGGAGTTCATTGTGGTGGTGGAAAGAGTGGTGGCAGAGGCGGGGGAGTTCTGCGAGAGAGACAGAGAGTAGTGAGATAGAGTTAAAGAAAGAGAGAAGAAGAGAGGATAGAAAGTTATAGATGAGAGAGAAGATTGGGTGATTTGAGTTTAAGGTGGTTGTGGTTTGGTTTTAACAGGAGAGAGATGGGTTTGGGTTTGTGTTGATTTGAAACTGACTTGGCATTACAAATTTACACGTGGCAATTCTTTTAATGACGAGTTGGTATTTTTTCGTCCATGTCAGACACGTGATTTTCAAACACAACACATGTGCTTTCAATAGTGCTGTCTAGGGGGTTTTGTGTTGGCGTTTTGCAAGTTCAGGGAGGTGTGTAAGCATTCGCAAAGTTGAGGGAGTAAATCGCCCGAAGAGTGATAGTTCAGAGGTTCATATGTATTAGGCCTTAACTTTTTCTAATGTGGCAATAGAATAGCCATGTATTTAATGTAAGGGTATATGCAATGTTTGTTGACACATACGTGGAAACCGTGTGAACTCCAGTCAGAAGTATAATCTCGTTTAATCTTCTAGTGATTACGAATAGACCAATAAAATACTTTCGTGTGTGTGTCGCAGCTGTCTTCCTCGCTTTGTTATGAATGAAAAAGACCCATGTCTTGGCGTTAAGATTCATTCCTTTCCGCAATGAATTCAAATAGATACTAGCGTCTCTAAAAATCTTGCAAGATTCTAAAGTAATTTGTTAAGTATTATTTTGTTCTTGACATTCAAGAATGTTTTGCAACGTGAAACATCTCATTCTAATTAATACTTCAGTTCCTTTCTAGTTTATTGTTTTATGTTTTAATTTATTTCCTTCTTTTTCTAAAGCGACTACGTCGGTGAACAAGGTCTTGTTCTTCGTTCAATGAACTACAATGATGACTAAGCATTTGACTTAGCGTCATAAACAAGGGAAATTTTCCAATCTTTGATAGTCCTAAACAGTTGGTGAGTGTCACTAACCTTATATAATTAATTTACTATTCGAAGTAAGTCCCCACTTCTCATAACCAATAAACGTACCACTCATACTACCTCCACATAGTACGGGTTCGGACGGTCCCTGGTTTGAATATGATTTTTAACTTCTAATAGATCACTCTATGCAAGCCTTAGGCAAATAAATTTTTTGCTGCCTTTTAGCATGTTAGAAAATTTTGAAATTAAATAAGAGAAAGTGAATATCTAACTTCTGATCAAACGATTGGAACAAATAAAAAATAAACCTGATGACAAAAGAAATCTGTTGCATGTGATAGATTTTCCATAGTAGCAGCAGATATATCCCCTCTTAGAACATTATCATTGATTATATGGCTCACTTGGTGATAATAATTATAATCTTAATATTTTTTTAGGGGAACCACAGCAAAGATATCTTTATTAACTGTCATATCATTATTTAGTTGAGTTCTCCTAAGGATAGTTTTAGTGCAGGATTTGTAACCTTGTACTAGCACTGACTCAACAACCTTCTCTATTAAAAGAAGGCCGCTAAATGAACAATGGTTGGCTCACTCCTCCCAATATCTACAAACGGTCAAATGACCGTTTGCACACACCAATGTTTTTTTTTTAAATTGTTTCCAGCGGTTGTCTTGTTTTTTTTTTGTTTATAAATATAGCCTCATTTTATATTATTCTTACTCACTCTTCTCTAACAATTATTTTTCACAACTTAGATCCTCTCTATTATTCATTCTCTCAAAATCCAAATTTTCACATAATATGGGTCAAAATTTTAACCATTTATCCTTTCAAAATCTCAATTTTTATGATTCTCAAAACCAATCTTATTCATTCATTCCACCAAATTTTCAATTCACCCAAAAATTTTTAAAATTTTCAATTTATCCAAAAATTCTCAAAATCAACCAAATTTTTAGGTTACACCAAAATTCTGAAAATCAACCATATCCTTATTTTCCACCTTTTATGCAAATTTTTTCGTATCCATATTTTCCCCAAATATACAAATAAATTCTCATAATTTAGATGTCAGTTCTCGAACCGATAATTCCAAATCAATAGAAACAAGTTATATTTCATTCTCTCAAATCCCATCCTTTTCCATAGAACCAGAGATTGGGAATATTAATTTAACGCAAGAACTGAACGAAGAGGTTGGAAATAAACGTCAATCGGAGAGTATGGAGGATGACAAAAGGCTCACAAAGCGTGGCTTACAATTTCGTGTAATCCAATTATGGGCAATGGGAAAAATGAGAAACAACTTTGGAAACGAATCACTGGGTATTACAACGAACATCGAAGATCGAGTGTGGAGAGGAAAGAAAGCCATTGTAAGAACCATTGGTATTGGATGTTGCCTGCGATTAATGGTTTTGTCGAAATCTACAACAAATTATTAGGTGAGCATTATAGTGGTTGGAGTGATGATCAATTGAAGAAACATGCCAGAGAGATATATTATCAAAATCGTAAAAAACGTTTCAATTACGAGCACGTGTGAATACTTTTAAAAAGTGTCCCAAAGTGGAAAGCATACACTCCTCTATCTACATCGTTGAAAAGAGCAAAAAACAACAAGAATGGTGCATACACAAGTTCATCAAATGTAGAAACCAACAATGATGAAATGTGTCCTATTGGACAAAAGGGAGGAGCAAATGCTCAGTTAAAAAGAAAAGGGAAAGAAAAGGAAACTGCAAAAGAGGGAGCAAAAGATTGGCATGGAATGTGGAGTAATTTTCTAACAACTCAAAAGGAAAAAAATGCTATTGCACAAAGAATGACGGGTGCTAAGGAAAAAGAAATTGATTATCAAACATTTACAAGGATATGTCTGGCATGATTGCGGAACAAATTGAGCATCACCGTAAGTTTTCAAATGCAATACAAGCGAAATGGGGTATGGACTAGCCATTTTATGTTCTTTTTAGAACTAATTACAATGTATTATTTTTAATATTTTGTTATAAATATTTAGACATTATTGTAATTTTCTATTTAAAGGACTTGTATTTTCAATGCTTAATTTTAATTTTTGAGTTAAATTATTTAAAATATTTATTCAATCAGCCATTAAATTTTATTTTATTAAAATTATTATTTTTAAATATTTATTATATACTATAATTTCTAAAATAATATTTTTATTTCAAATATTAACTCACGAAATATTTATGTCAAATAAATTTTTTTTATTATAATTTAGATGTTACAAATAAATGAAATAATGAGTAAAGTGATTGTGGGTCCCATATTAGAGTATATTAAGATATTAACCATTAGGAAGAGATGATTTGTTGAGTGATAACTTAGTGGATTGCTATTGTGACAGGCTCATCAACCTCAAAATACGTTAGTGCTATCGGCATGTTGCCTGTTTAAATATTTTTAAATAAATATATGCATATGTTTTCGGTACATACTTCGATATGTGACACCCACGTTACGAGGATAAACATAACATTTGGTATACCATAGTGAGAACTCAGTTACCAGAGTAGTAGTAACACTCAGCTATCAGGGTAGATGGTAGCATGCAGTTACCAGGGTAGGTGGTAACCCGTGTGTAGCGCAATACACGTGACTATTCTTTGGTGGCGTTGTCCACGTATGATCCAAATTTTGATAGTAGTCCCATATCATATTGTTTTGGTACGAGATATATTGGTTTGATCCCAGATTCAGTGAATCTGTGTTATTACTCATTTTCCAGCGATATATTGTTATGTGAGCCTGGCGAGGCATATCTAGCTGGAGCACGGGGACTGCAATGCTCACGGATGTGTCGAGATCAATATCTTCTCAGTTACAGCCTTCAGACCCTTAGGGTGGATAGAGAGTACTATTTAGAGCCCCTAAGGTTATCAACTGTTAACCCTTTTGAGTCGAGTACTTTTGGACTCTCAAGGTTGCTAAATTATTTTGATCTGATCTAGCCAGCACAGTTCTAATATAGTACGGGCATATGCTCAGTGATAATCAGCTCTCCGTATCATTTGGAATGATATTTACAATGCACGATTTTTGACTCTTAAAAAGATTCATGAATTTTGACTCTGAAACGATTAAGTAATTCTCTCTAAAAATATTTTTGGTACTTCTTATTGGAAATGGTTTGGGAACTTCCTTAAAATTATTTTAACATTTATTTTCTGTAAATGTTTTGAAAGAAAATATTTGACGATCTTATATTCTGAAACTAAGCATTTGTAAGTCAAGTATTTGCAAAATTGTTTGACTGTTGTCTTCCTTGATTGTAAGTGATTTCAAAACTGATTTTAAAGCTACGATACTACATCTACTGTGTATACGTATATACTCCTATATTTGCATGTGAAGTTTTCTAAACATTTTTAAACTGTCTTTGTGAGGCACGTATGAGGCAATATGGAGTATTATTTCCTCATTAGAGATTTTTACCCCTTTGTTTTCTGTCTATTCTCTTTACTCCTATTTTTTAGATGATTTTGGTTGATTGCGAATCGTTGACATTTAACATTTGGTGAGAGACTCCAGAGATTTAGTCAGTGTCATTTTGTTTGGGCTCAGTTTTTATTTGTTAGTTGCTCCATACTGAATAGTGGGCTTAGTATTTGTTATAAAATGTTTGATGGTTTTACTTATACTATCTGTATTTATTTTGATAGTATTATATCTATACTATTTCCTTAAATATCGTATTATATTCAATAAATGTTTTTGATAAATGATTGTTTAGGTAGAATATCTGCATCTTCGAGACTTGTGCGAGATGAGTTAGACTTCCATAGACGGTTTACCTCGTACGCCGGTCTCCGGCCCGACTCGGGTTGTGACATAAAGAATTTGATGCTACACATCCATATGTCGGGTTAGAATTTAATTCACACATTGAAGCTCAGTCATTCTATACGAGTTATGCTAAGCATTTTGGTTTTGTTATTTCAACAAAAAATTATCATCGTTCAAAAGTTACTCAAGAATTCATTGAAATTAAATATGTTCGTACAAGGAATGGAAAAAGGGGAAAATCAACGGCTAATAATCCTAGGCCTTGTTTCAAAATTGTGAGGCAAAATTAAATGTGAAGAGGAAGCCGGATGGAAAATGGATCGTTTATGATTTTGTTAAGGAACATACTCATGATTTATTCCCTAACCATTCTCATTATTTTCCTTGTCATCGAATCTCATTGTCTCAAAAAGTGACATTAGCAATTTGAAGGCCATAAGGATTAGGGCAAGAATTTTTTTTACTGCTATAGCTAAACAACATGGAGGATATGAAAGTGTTGATTGTCTAGAAAAAGACATTAGAAATAGATAAACAAAGACGTTTAGAATTAGAGTCAGGTGATGCTATTGCCATGATTGAGTATTTTATGTAAATGAAAGAAGATGATCTTGACTTCTTTTAGGCAATGAATTTTGATAATGATGATCGACTGAAAAATGTATTTTGGGTCTCTGGTAAATGGTGGAGTGAGTATTGAAGTAAATAATCATTCACTAATTATATTGCTTAGGTGTGCCTTACTTGCGGATGAGACTATACCGATATTTACTTGGTTGATGAGGACATGGCTTCGAGCAATGGATAGTAAAGCGCCAGATGTAATTATAGCTAATCAAGACAAAGCAATGAAAAGCGCCACTAAAATTCTTTTCCCTAAGGCAAGTCATCGTTACTGCTTATGGCATATTTTAAGAAAAGTTCCTGAAAAATTGAGTCATATCATGAAAGAACACAAGGATTTCATGTATACATTTAATTAGTGCATTTACAAGTTTAGGACTCAAGAACAATTTGAGGAGAAATGGTTGAATATGATTGAAACTTTTGACTTGCATGAAAATGAATGGCTGCAATCATCATTTGAAGATCGTCAACATTGGTTGCCTACTTATATGAGGGATACCTTTTTTGCATGTTTATGACTTATTATTTCTTTTTTCCAAACTTGTTACAATTTTTTTATGACTATTTTAGATAATGTTCCTATTTATTTTTAGACATGTCAACTACACAAAGATCTGAAAGTATCAACTCATTTCTTGATAAGTACGTGAACAAGAAAACTAAACTGAAGGAATTTATTGAAAAGTATATGGTGGCACTGCAAGATAGAAATGAGGCTGAGGCTCAAGTTGATTTTCATACTTGGCATAAAGAGCCAGTTTTGAAATCTCCATCTTTATTTGGAAAGCAGATGTCTCTTATATATACACATGAAATTTTCAAAAAAATTCAGGTGGAATCTTTAGAGGTATCCGGCTGCCATTCAACCAAAACATGAAGATGGATAGATTACAATTTTCAAAGTTCAAGAATTTGAAAAGCATGAAGACTTTATTGTTGAATGGGAAGCAGCAAAGGTCAGAATTTTTTTGCATATGTTGATCTTTTGAGTATAATGGTTTCTTATATCGGCATTCCTCTTTCAAGTATTATCAGGTGTGTTTCACATCCCTTCTCATTACAATTTAAAATGGTGGACTAGGGATGCAAATGATAAATTTAACTCAACAAAAGTTTCAAATGACCCTAATTACAAACGACAATGGTATAGCGAATTATTTCAATTAGGCACCTCGTTGAGCAAGGAGGGATCGATTTATCAACAAAGTTATCATATTGTCCATCTTGCTATGAGAAATGTCTTGAAAAAGTGTAGAGATATCAACAATTTAGGAGAAAAACGAGGGATATGTGATTCATATGAGTTTATGGACAAGCAAAATATTGACAATAATTTAGTCAATGACACCGTATTAGATCCAGAAATATCAAAAACAAAAGGAGCTCCTAAGTTCAGAGTGGAGAAAGGCTGCACAAAGAAATCCGAAAAGTATAAGAAGGTTAGAGGAATTATTAATTTACTGTTTTTAAATTAGAATATTTTTATGTTTATTAATTTTTTCTATCGAATTTTGTAGGATCAATCTAAAGTAAATACATTGATTTATATCAATATAGTTTCTTGGATATATTACTGATTTTTTTTTTCTTGTAGACACCTTGACATTCAACAATGTTGCCACTTTTAATTATTTTCATCAGTTGCAGGGGAAATTTAATTTCCTTAACAAACATTCTTGAAAGGCTTTATAGTTTTTTTTTTTGTGTTGGTTATTTTTTTAAAAACTTTTCTTTCAAGTGAATATGTACCATACTTTATGTTCAACTTGCAAATCTCCAACAATATCAGTTTTTTATTAAAAGAATATCAGATTTATATTTTATAGTAAGTTAAAAATTTCTACATAGAAAAACTAAGATTGTGTTGTATTTTTAATATGACTAATATATTTCTTTTACCAATATGATCAGAACATTATGCTGCAAAGGCTGTGCATATTCTATTGATTTTGGCAAATTGAGAGAAAAGAAATATATTTACTTGGATTTGACCAAATAAAAATAAACATTAAAGAAAAAAAATGAAAGAACGTGAAGGAGGTGGAGAGAAAAGTGGAGAGAGGAGACAAAAGATGTGTACATCCGGAAAAGAAAGAAACATTTATTAAGAGAAAATGAGAGAGAAAATTAAAAAATGGTGAGAAATAATTAAGAAAAATGACCAATGAGAGAGTGAGTGTCCATTGAGAGTGTTTATAGAGAATGTTGCTAGCATTCCTGTTTCAAATATTATGGGTTTGTGGAATTGTTATAATGATTAGGTTTGTGGCGTATGGCTTTCCAGCTTGTTGGAATTTTGTAATTTTCAATCTACTAAAATTTATCTTAACAATTTACTCTAAAAATGTGTGCACTCTCTTTACTTTTTTACTTGTAATATCTTGAATTTTGAGGAAATTATTTTTGGTAATTTTTTATGTAATTTAGAAAATAATATGTAATATTTTGTATTTTAGATTAATTTTTGGTAATTTTTTAATTATTTTGGAAAATAAATTTTATGTTGGAAAATTAATTTTTTTGTGTTTTAAATATCAATTGGTTAATTAATGAATTTTTGAGGTGATTAGAGTTGATTAATCAAGTATAAATTGGTGAACAATTGAAAATTAAATCGAATTACAAAGGAGAGTGGGCGATTGTCGTTTCTATGTTTAGAGAAAGTGGCATGTCGTATGGAACTGTTCAAGATGTCGTCCGTGCCTAGTTTCTCTCGTCCGTACATGGCCGGGCTGAATCCCAGCAAAACGACACGTCGTTTCATTGATTTCTTCTGTCGTCGGAAGCACGCTTGTGTCGTTCAAATTCTGCTGGGCAGCCACTAATGAGAAACGACGTCGTTCCGTGTCTTCTTTTCTTTCAAATTTCACCGCCCAAGTCACCGCCCATTCTCTGATTTTTCTGCAACTTTACAACTTCATTTCACCACCCATATCAACTCTTTTTCTTCTCTTTCTTTTTTCATTTCATCACTCCTGCACTTGTTCTCTTCAGATAAGGTAAGAATTTTTTGGCTAAAATCACCATCATTTTCTGTTGCAAAATAGCTTTATTTTTCTTCATTTTCTGTTTTTGCTGATAACTGATGGTGGATGTTTAGGCTCGATTTGGCTTAGTTTCTGGACATTTGTAGTGTTATTTTTAGTTGGACTTTAGTGGAATTAAGTGAGTAAAGATGAGAGTATGAGAAGGTGATGATTTGGAGTTGATTTGTTAATTTTTGTTGGTTGAAAACGAAGGTGAGGGACTGTGATGGTTAGTTTGAAATTTCTAGAAGAAGTGGAAATAAAAATCATGATTTCTGGACTGTGGAAGAACAAGAGGAACATGTTTGATTGGTTAAAATGTGGAGATTTACGGGTTTAATTAATAAAGGGACATTTGATGTAGTTTGTGTATAAAAGGACCAAAACAATATTCAACACAATTCTGGACATTATTTTGAGGGACTGGAAGTAATATTTTACATGTTGTCAAATTGTAAATTATTGGAAGTTAAATTTGTAATTTTTAAAAAAACTATCATTAATTTGTAAATTTAGAAATTTGGAGGATCAACTATTAAATTTAAAATACTTGGAGGACTAATTTATAAATTTTGAAAAATTTGAGGACTAAGTCATAATTTCCAGAGGTCTCAAGGACTAAATGATAATTTTACATTGGTCGATGACCAAATTGTAATTTTTTGTAGATTTTGGATTTTGGGTCCAAAGTGATAGATTTTCATTCGAAATAGATTTTTTGATCTTTTGAGGGTTCGAGTTTGCATTTACATTGCATAACATTTGGTATAGTCACGGTACCGCATTTCGATTTGTTTCTAATATGTATTTGTTTGATATATATTTGTTTAGCCTTGTATCCTGGTCAACGAGAATAGTCGGCCACTCGTGGTACGCGTTTGGGCCATTCAGCTTGAATTTCCAAATGAGTGAGATGACAACTTCAAATACATAAGTTGTGTCTTCTAACTTATATGTTTTTATTGTGCTACGACCATAGCATGTAATTTGAATAATTAATAAATTAGAAATCCTAAAATCTGAACTGTGTGAAAACTCTGTTGTGGAAACTTAGTTTTCTATGGAAACTTTTGATGGTTTTCAAGTAAATATCATATTTTGATATTTATCATGGTTTTGAAAATCTTAATATATTCTCCGTAGAGAATACTTTGTTCAGTACTTTGAAACATTTTGATAATGAATTTTTTGTGAACGATTTGATATATTTGAAGAATATTTCTTCTGAATTTGAGTAT
>CAODLS011325171.1:0-12866 GCA_948243855.1 Flueggea neowawraea | reverse complement strand
ATAATTACAGCTTTGGTGGCATCCCAAGAGCCAACAAGAGGAACAGAACCGTAGACATGAGGAATAAGGTCTCCTTTACGCTTATAATTCTCCATTTTGAGAGAAACATAGAGCTGACCACCACCTTGATCCTCTCGCTCTTGGCCTCCATGGGACCCACCGTCGGCGTCCTTCGACGAACCAGTTCCCATTCTCAATCACTCAACAGAGAGAGAGAGAGAGAGGGAGGGAGGGAGGGAGAGAGGGAGGGATGGCAGTGAAATAGAACAGTGTGTATTGTGTTTGGTGAAAGGAGCTGGTGCTTCGTGACTTTATGTATTTTCCTCCTGTTGTTGGTTGAGAAAGTGTGATAAGAGAGAGAGAGATGGAGACGATAGGGAGGAAGTCTATATGTAACAGAAGAAGAATTTATTTTTTTTTATTTTCAGATCAAAAAAACATATATATTTGCTGGAGCGCGCTGGATTTTGAGAATGGGCCGGTGGTGATGCGGGTCTACTCCTTGGAAGTCCAGGCCCAACAATTATTTTTATTTGGAAATTTTTAAAATTTATACTAAATTAAAATTTAGATTTTGATAAATACCATACAAGTTTCTATTGTCATAGTGTATCCAAATTTCAATTTTTATATAATTTTTTAGTATCCAAATGTATCTAAATTTTATTTTTTACAAAATTTTTTGGTATCCAAATGTATCCCAGTATCTCTGAATGTATCCAAATGTATTCATAAGTCTTCAAATGTATTAATCCCTACCCAAAATCAATATAATTAAAAAACATAATATTTTTTCACTTAAACAATTTTTTTTAATTTTTTTAAACATAATATTTTTTTGTGTAATCAAATAAAATTAAAAAAAAAATCATAAACATACACATTAAAAAGTATTTTTTGACATTAAACAATAATAAAATGAATTTTCTAGAATTTTTTTTAAAATAAGGGTATTTATGTAAATTCTGAATAAGACACAAAAGGGAGCAACTAGGGTTTGGAAAACCCTAGTCGCCACCCTAATTGGAGTCGCCAACACGACCCCGTCGTTCGGTCACACCTGCAAATCGACGAAGATAAGAACAAAACATAGGGTGAGGCAAAGATTCGAAGTCGTCGCCTTGGATCTCCCTCACTGGAACAAAGCGAAGCCGCGCCGCCCCTGATTGAATTTGCCTCCACGACTCCCTTCGTTTGGTCACACCTGCAAATTGAGGAAGACAAGAACAAAATAGAGGACAAGGTAGAAATTCGATGTCGTAGCCTTGGATCTCCATCGCTAGAATGAAGCGAAGCCATGGAGATCGAGGTGAGGGTGACGAAGATCGAAGGCGAGGGCAGACGCTAGGGTTTGTGAGAGATGAGAGAGAGTGTGTAGAGAGGAGAGAGGAATGAGGTGAGAGAAAATTTGATAAAATGAAATGATAATTTGATTTTTATTTGCTTGAATGTGGTATTTTTCAACTGTAAAGTTGAAATTATGTTATTTATAAAATTGAACATTAAAAAAATTGACAACCATCGCTCTCTCTCCTTCAGTACCACTTTTCTCCTCTCCCTTTCTCTACTCACTCTCTTTTCTTCCTACCTCTGCTTACTCACAGTCCCATTCTCCTCCTAACCGTATCTCCCCGCCAGGACGCCATTAAGCCAATGAAATAAAGCTCTCTGAAGTGTCGCTCTTCTATGACGGAGATCCTGTCGTTTACTCCATCGACAAGTGTCTACATCCAAACTGTAATAGTTTTAGAGGATGTAATAGTGGTGTGACTATTGCATCATCATCGTTTAAAGGCGCGATTAAGGCTTTGAAAGGGAAGGAATACATCCAGATGTCGGCATTTGTAAATTTGTTCAGTGAAGGTTTTAAAGAATGGTAGTATGGGTATCTAATTGCAAATAAGTGCTCTATGGAAATACCAGTTGTTCTTATTTAGTGATGTTTATGGTTGTTGTTGCTTTTTTTTTACTATACTCATTTTGTTCTTGTTTGTACTCGATTTGTTCTCATTTTGTACTCAGTTTATGTTAGCATTTTGTTGGTGTAATCAACAAGTTTCAAATAACTCGTACTCATTATGTAAACATTTATTTTGTGAATGTATTCTTTTTGTACTCATTTTGTGTTCATAATTTTACCAAACAATAAAGAAAATATTAAGCTTCTAGTCCCTAATATTTTTGAGTTGTTCTAATTTTTATTCATCTTCTATACTCATGTTGTTTTCATTTTGTATTCAGTTTTTTGTAAGCATTTTTTGGTGTAATCAACAAATCTCAATTTGGGTTGTATTAGTTTTGTACTCGCTTTGTTCTTAATTTATTCTCATTTGTACGTATAATTTTACTGAATAATAAAGAAATAATTAATTTTTTGAGAAACTATTTTGACTTGTACTTGTTTTTGTTGATGCTTATTCTCGATTTATTCTCATTTTGTTGTTCTATTAGTTTGTACTCATGTTGTTATAGGTTTGTATTCATTTTCACTGGTCAAAAGAGCATGGTCAATAGACGGTCAACTTTCTGACGCATGATCAACAAGCAGTCAAACTGTGATATTTTTGAATATTTTATTACGTGTTGCTATTTTTGGCATGTTTTTGATATGTTGTTGCATTTGTAAATGTTGTATGTTTTTTGTTGTCTATTTGAGTGCTTATCCCTTTCTAATTCTTAAAAATTTCACATCTAAAAATATTCATTTATTTAGGTTTCCCTTGTTCTTTGGCTTCTCTCATACTTTTCCTTTTGCTTTTTCTCTCTATGTTCTCTTTGCTATATAATTTATGAATCGCTGCTCTCGAATCTTAAATTTTTTACGTGAATAGACATTCTCCACTATCCATTGTTAATTGTTGAGTTCATTATTAGTTGTAAGGTATAATTATTGTGTTCTTTTTATTCAGAACTGTGTTTGTTGTGGTGTTGCTTTTTGTGTAGAGGTGTTAACATTTTTTTATGTTATCTTGTTCTTTCTTTTTTTTTTCTCGTTTTCTACTTTACGAGTTTGCTTTTACCTTAATGCAGTTTGATTTGTTGGTTCATTGTTTCGATTTTGTATTTTTTTTTATTGTAGTTTGATAAATGGAAAAGAAATATGTTAGTTCTAAGTCTAGTTCGAAGGTTGCAAAGATGAAGGGGGTCTTGAGAAAGAGGAAGAGACATCATGTTTCAAATATACCTAAATCTAAGAAGATATTAAAATTTGTTATTTTTATGTTGATTTATCTTTTTTTTTGGTGTTTTCTTTTTGTTTTGTTTATTTGTTCTCTTTATTAGCATGCTTGCTTTATTTGTTTTAGATGTTTAGGTTTGTTTATGCTTAACAATGTAGTTTTTAAATGGTGCACTTTAGTGTACGCCACTGTGTTAATTTTTAAGATATGTTTGTGGAGTTTGAAATCTTGACATGTAAAATGGTGCCTATTTTAGCTAGATCTTGTTAGCCCGATATGGCAATCTACGAGGGGAGGGGAGGGGAGGGCAGGGGGTTGGTCAATTGGATTGTAGATGAGATTTTAAAACCTTTTTGAAATCCTTTTCAATATTTTAAAATCGAAATACAAATAAACAATCCACAACACAATCAATATAAATAAAATAGAAAGAGATGAAGGATAAGAAAAATCAAAATCTCAAATTTATAGTGGTTTGGTCCTCTTTAACCTACATTCACTCCTCAAACCTTAGCTCGAGAGTTTTGAATCCATTAAACAATCTCCTCACTTCACGGGTGGAGGGAAGCCATTGCACCACTTGTTTTGCAGGCTTACAAGCAACCTTTAGACCTTGTTCTTAACGGGCCAAAACAAGAAAACCTAAGTCTATCTTGTTTTCTAAGGAAACAAACAAAAAACCTATTCTAACCATTCAAGCTATAAATCAAAGCTTGTTACAAGTGGATTCTCAATCTCAAAGAGATCTTACACACTAACCCAAATAAGCAAACAACAAATCAAATCTCAGTTGGTATGAAAAGCTCAATAACAAGTAGAGAGAGAAAGTCAAATGACAAAGTAGCAAAGCTTGGGTACTCTCTCAATAATTGTTCATACCTCCTTTAGGTCTAGAGACGTCTATTTACACCCACTCTATGTAAAATAATTGTTGCAAGCTTTAAAGTAACCATTATGAGTAAATGGTAAAATTTTGAAATTTTCTAACGTGATACCCCTTACTTGCATAGTCATTTAGCTAGAGTTATACGTGCGCTGCTAATGATTACATGACCCACTTTGAGCTTCAATCTTCTCGGATCTTCAGATATTCTCCTCTACGTGCTTTAAAGAATCATTATGTGCATAGCCATCACCATCTACGTCCTCATGTGTTGCGATAATCCAAGATTGCACCTATGATTTCCCACGTCAGCATGTCAGGAATATTCAAATTCGAATTTTGAGGAGCATCATGACGGTTGTCATTCTCTATACTTTTACATGCATAGCACCATCTACATGCGTAGAGATTAGCCTTGTTAATGTTTGCACCTTTAACCTCTTATGCGCTTAGCTTCCTCTGCGTGCGTAAAAGCTGCATCTTCAAAGTTCACACCTTTATCTTTCTACATGCTTTCCCATGCCTTTTTGCATGCATTGTTGAAGTTTCATGACTTTATCTAATTAGGGACTCTTTAAGCTTTACGTGCTAAATTTCCACTTCTACGTGCGTAGAAGAACTCTTGGTACTCTCAGATTCCTAAGATCAAACTTCTACATGCTTTTTGTCGAATATGCGTGAGTAGAAAATCTCCTTGGATAGATTGGCTCCACTGTGTGCTTTTCTACGTGCTTAGTCCATTGTCTACGTGCATAGGATGATTCTAGACATGTCCCGTGAATGGATAATCTTTAGTTACGTGCATTGTTTAGATGTCTACATGCATTGGGTCTAACCACTATGTTTTGTAATGGATATAACGTGCTTAACTTAACTTTTCACATGTTTTGTTGTTCATCAAAACATAGGGGATTTCACATGTTGACCAAAATTGGCTCAACAAATCTCTTATTGGTCAAGTTTATGTGCAATGTTTCCCAAAAGTGTACATTTCTATACATATATACTAATCATGCTTTTTTTCAACAAAATGTAGATGTTAGATGGTGTACATCATTGTGTTAATTTATAAGATATATTTGTGGAGTTTGAAATCTTGACATGTAAAATGGTGCCTATTTTGGCTAGATTTCTTGTTCGTCAAGTACGTGTACAATGTTCCCCAAAAGTGTACATTTGTTTACATACATATTAATCATTTTTTTAACAATATAAAGTTTGTTTTGTGTTAGGTTATGAAGTTACTTGTGCTGTCTTCATGTCATTTCATTAGGAAGGTGAGTTTCAACCATATGCCTAATGCCACAGTTTTTGAAGAGGTATTTGAATGTTAGGTAGGTTGAATTGCTTAAAGGTACTTATTTTAGATTTATTTTGGAGATAAAAGAAGTTGTTGGTCAGGTTAAAGTTGTGCACTCCTTAGTTCTTAGGGAGGTTGAGTGCAATGAAGTTGACATTGTTTAATTCAAGGTTGGTAGTAAAATTTTAAGGTTTGGGATAGAGGAGTTCACATTAGTTTACAGTTTGAAATGTGTTGGTGACTTGGACACATTTGTATTGTTGGAATGGGAGGGTGATTTGATGTCAAATTATTTTCCTAATAACACAACAGTCAGCAAATTGTATTTGTGTAAAGCGATTAAGCACAAGCATTGGCATAATGATAAGGACGCTATCAAGCTTGTGGTGTTGTTCATGATACATAAATTTGTGAATACAAGCATGGGAATAGGGTTGTAAGCAAAGAAGATTTTGCTATGGTTGATCCAAGTTTGTATCAAGATTATCAATGGGGTTGGGTATCTTTTAAGTCGGTTATCTAATCGATTAAAGGGGGATTGATGGAAAGATGTACACAAAAGGACACCTGATCTACTTTTTATTATCGGTTGGATGGGTGTCCTATGGCATTTCAATGTTGGTCGTATGAATCTTTTTTGTGTGTAGGTGCATTTGCAAATAGAGTTGGAAAAAATTCCAAAGAGTTTGAATTGGAAGGCTACCTCACAGCCTTTGTTATCTTTTTTGAAGAGGATATTGTTTGACTTTCTAGAGGTAATATTGTTGCTTTTTCACTGTTAGTTTACAATTTTCTTGTACGATTTTATTTTAATGTTTTTTTTGTTTTCTGTGCAGCTGGTTGTGAAGAATTTGGTTCTGTCTGATGCAGAACTTGAACAATTGAATTTGAGGCAACTTAACCAACACATAAAGGGGAGATCAAAGGTGCACAAAGAGTTTTGTGCTTTTGATAGTAATCTGACAAATAAGTTTGATATTTTGTCTTGTAAGTTGATAGAATTGTCGTCTGAATTTGGCCAATTTAAGTCTTCCTATGTTGGTGAGTTGCAAAGCCAACATAATTTGTCTAAAAAAGTATGTGCTGAGTTTCATGATGCTATCAATGAAGTCTGTTTGAAGGTTGACCTGCAGGAGTTTGAACTGTAAGGTTTTTGTACCTGATTGTCAACTTTTGCCCACGATATTTGTTAATGTAATATAATTGTGTTATTAATATATGTGTTCTTCCATGTACATTTAACCATTTTTTATAGCATGGAAAAAGGAAAAGAAATTTTGATGTTGATGCTGGTGCTGGTTTGGAGGAGTCTCCATCTGTGTTTGTGGAGACTACAAAACTTGGTGCTCAGGCAATTTTGGTTCCATTGTTGTTGTGGTGTAACTGGTGGTACACTCGTGGACAACTTTGTACACCTTTTTTTAAAAACCATATTTTTAGAACGCTATTTTTTTGTTTTGTTTATTTTATGTTGTAAGTGGGTTGAAGGAGAAGCCTTAGCACAATGGCGAAGAACATTTAGGAAGTGATTTTGAAGTTGATGCCTATTTTAATGATCCTGGTGAAGATGTAGTTCAAAAGACTGTGTCAGTTGAAGAAGTAGAGAAAGATAAGGTTTTGGAAACTCCCTCAAATACTGTTAATGATGATGTTGTCCCACTTACTGTTGAGGTCAATCCACCAACGGCTTATGTGGTGACTTCAATGATAGATATTGTAAAGTACTCTAAAAATGTTGTTATTGCAATTTTGGTTGGTTGTGCCAATAGACTTATCAAGCCATCACACTTGTTAAGGTCTCCATATATTAACAATCTTGGTAGTCTTGGAAAGTTTGTAAGAGTTGAGAACAACAAGAAGATATTTAGATGAGGTTATCCGTTGGACGACAATTACAATCTTAAAGAAGGAGTTTATTTTAGCATGCTGAGTGATCTAAATGGTAATAGACTTCACAAGGATTCCAATGAGTATGGTCTTTTGTTTGAATGTTGTGTTATTTGTTGGAATTCGTGACTAAATTTATAACACTTATAAGTATATATGGCAGCGGAACAACAAAAATTTTAAACCTATAATTCCACCAATGATTAGGGTTAGCGTATTTTACCTTAAAGATTGATACTAGAGCGTATGACTGAATGTACTGTTGGTGTTGCTTTTAATATTCAAGAGTCGAATCTCATTTCCTCATGTTCCCTTTGTGCGATAGTGTCTAAGGTATCCACACAAATGAACTTTGTTGAAACGGTTAAGTGTATTAGCACTAAGAATCTCTATTCTAGCTTTCACAAAATTTTCTTTCTTTATAGGTGCTCTCACAAATTCGGCCCTCTTTAAATAGAAGCATAGAAAACCCTATTGTTTATTCCATTATGACTTCTTTTTCCTTGCCCTATAAGTATAAGAACTCCTAACTAGCTATGAAGTGTACTAGGTTTTATTTTTCTTGTCATACAAAAATAAAGACTCCTAAAAAATAGGAGGTGTGCCAAATTTTTAATGTGGGCTACTTAATGCTATTGGGCTTTTAATTGCATGATATATTACTATTAGATAATTCACTCTCTTATTAACACACATGGATCGAATTTATGTCACACATAATAATGTGCCCAAAACATGTTTAACTTAATAATAAGTAATTTGGGGCATTTCAGACACACCGAGTCCAGTATCAAAAATTACAACCTCACTTGACCCACTTTCTAAATTTTAAACGCGCGGCCCACTAAATTAATATTACAGATTCACGGTCTTTGTTTAAAACAACATATAAACAACATTTAAATAACACATAAATAACATGTATAAAATAACATACAAACAAAAAGATATAAACAACATTTAAAAATACATAAAAAAATGTAGAAAATAACATATAAACAAAAAGATATAAACAACATTTAAACAATATGTAAACAAAGCCCTTTATTTGCAAAGTACAAAAAACATCAACAAGAAATCAACAACATACCAACATGTAAATATCAATAACATATAAACAACACACCGACAATATATAAACAAGACGCCTTTGAGAATTTGAAAAGTGATATCATGCAGACGAAAATTAGAAAGTGTATCTGTAATATCCAAAAGTTGTCATGTAAAACAAATATTTCAAAGTTTTTCTGGTGTGCCGCATAAAAACCATAAGTAATTTATATTAAAAGCCCATTACATTAATGAAAAATATCTTCTATTATATTTAAAATATAAATCATAAACCCTGAGTTATTATTAATTAATCAAATTAATTATCATAATAATTCAATTACTACAAGAGAGAATATTTGCAAGCCAATTCAATTCATTCTAGTATGTGACCAATAGGCCCACTCAAAATTAGCAATGGACCTTGTCCCAAAACATGGGCCTAATGCTCATAAGCGGTATCTAGTAATACATTATAGCAACCCAAAATCAAGTGCAGTTGGTGATTCAAGTTAACCTTTCACAGTTTGATATTTAGTCATTTTGTTTCACGATATCTAGATTAAGCATAAGGCACGGATAAATGTCAATCTTATATTGCTTAATGTTTTTATTGATCCCAAGTAGACTAATATAACAAATTACATGATAACCTCTTTATCAATTCATTTGAGTATGCATACATTCGATCAATCATATTCAACAAGTGGTTTAGAGATATTACTCTTCATAAGAGAAACAAATTTGTCACTCCCACTATCACTCCTATACAAGATTCATGACACACCCAATCATAGTCTTTATAATTATCCTGTTACAGATAATGTTTGACTATGTAAAATGTGTGATTTCTCATGTAGAAGTCGATGGTGAGTTTTATTCAGATGACTTAAACATCACCACTGCACAAAAGCTACTTGTGGCATCAATCCATGAAGTACTTTCATAGTGAGCCATTCCAATACATGTTATCTAACATGTATCTATGTTCTCAGTGATGTCTCACGTCCATAATCAATAAAACATGATTATTTATTTAGCAACATGCTAACCTTAATTAATTGTCATTCCTATGATACCAATTGATTAGAGACATTTAGAATAGTACTTCTTTTATCTTAGAGTTTTACTATCAATTCAAACTTGATGACATATGGAAGAATAAACTATTCATGAAAATTTTATCTTCATAAATCATATTATATAGTATTTCATATATATGAAATAAAATGTCTCTTTATTAAATGATAAATTGAATGACAATGTATATACATACTAATTGGACTAGGGCACTAAACCTAACAATCTTTCATTTGCACTAGTCCCAATCAGGAACAAAACTAATACTTAAAGACCTTATGTGTCTTTCATGTTTTGGTTTAGGAAGAGCCTTTGTTGGTATAAAATCTGCATATCTTGACATCTCCTCTTTCGATTATCTCTTGAATAAGGTGAAATTGTCTAAGTATGTGTTTGGTTTTTTGATGTGATCTGGGCTCTTTAGCTTGATTAATGGCCCCATTGTTGTCACAATATAAGTCTACCATGTTTTCAATGCTTAGGACGACATCCAAATCAGTATGAACTTCTTGAGCCAAATAGCTTCCTTTGAAGCGTCTGATGCGACTATGTACTCAGACTCTGTAGTAGAATTGGACACGATGTCCTGCTTGAAGCTTCTCCAGCTGACTAAACCTCTATTCAGACAAAATGCATATCCAGATTGTGATCGAAAATCATCATGGTCAGACTAAAATCCAGCATTAGTGTAACCACTCAGGACCAGCTCGCCTTTTTATCCTTCATAGACCAAGAAAACATTCTTAGTTCTTTTCAAGTACTTGAGGATATTCTTGACTGCAGTCTAGTGACTTTCACCTGGATAGGACTGAAATCTACTAGTCATGCTTAAAGCAAAAGTGACATCAATACATGTACAAAGCATGACATACATGATGGATCCAATAGCATAAGCTCTTTCATTATGAAACACTTTCCTAACTAAGTCTTGACACTCGGCAAGGTTGGAACGTCATTTTCAATGATCAAGATGTCGTCTACATACAACACTAAGAATACTACTGTACTCCCACTAACCTTTTTGTATACATAAGGCTCATCTTCATTTTTGATGAATCCAAACTCTTTTTGGTTGCTCCATCAAAATAAAGATTCTAACTCCGAGATGCTTGCTTTAATCCATAAATGGATCTTTGAAGCTTTCATACCTTCCTAGGATTCTTAGGATAGGGAAAAGCTTAGTTTTGTGCCCTAGTCCAATTATGTATATATTGTCATTTGGTTTATTTAGTAAAGAGACATTTCATTTATATGAAATATTATATGTTTTATGAAGATAAAATTCCATGAATAGTTTATTCTTCCTTATGTCATCAAGTATGTGACTTGGTAGTAAAATCATAAGGATAAAAGGAATAGTATTCTAAATGTCCCTAATCGATTATTATTATGGGAATGATAATGAATTAAGGTTAGTATGCTGTTAAGTGAATAATCACGTTTTACTGATTATGGATATGAGATATCACTTAGAACATAGATACATATTGGGGAAAATGTATTCGACTGCCCCACGATGAAAGCACTTCATGGATTGATGTCATAAGTAGTTTTCATTCAGTGGTGATATTTGAGTCCTCTGACTAAAACTCACCATCGACTCCTACATGAGGAATCATAGGTTTTAACTTAGTCAAATGTTATCTGTAACAGGGTAACAATAAATGTTATAATTGGATATGTCATGAATCTTGTAAAGGAGTGATAATAAGAGTGATGAATTTGTTCCTCTTATAAAGAGTGATATTTCTTGGCCACTTGATGAGTAGGATTGATGAAATGTATGCATACTCGAATGAATTGACAAAGGGGTTTATCAATGTCATTTGTTATATCAATCTACTTGAGATCAAGAAATATGTTAAGCAATATAAGGTTGACATGTGATCATGCCTTATGCTTAAATGAGATATCGTGAGACAAAATGACTAAATATCAAACTGTGAAAGATTTACTCAGAACACCGACTCCACTTGATTTTGGATTGTCATAATGTATTACTAGATACTGCTTATGGACTTTGGGCCCATAGTTTGGGACAAGACCCATTTCCAATTTCAAGTGGGCTTATTGGTTCACACACTAGAACGAATTGGATTAGTTTACTAATAATCTCTTTTATGGTAATTGAATTATTAAGATTATTAATTTGATTGATCAATAATAATTCAGGACTTTATAATTTATGTTTTAAATAAATTTTAATGCATAGTCCATTAATGTAATGAGTTTTTAATATGAATAACTAGTTATTATAGTTATGGGTATTTAATTGTGTGTTACATAATTCGACCTATGTGAGTGATTTATTAAATGATAATGTATCATATAATTAAAAAGCCCAATGACATTAATAAAACCCATTAGAATTTCGACATAACTCAACCTATTTAGGAGGGAGAAATTTGGCACGCCTCTCCTATTTTTTAGGAGTCTCTTTCCTTGTGTGACAAGGAGGAATTTCGGCACACACATTCTTAATTAGGAGTCCATGACTAATTAGGAGTTTTATTCTTGTGTGATAAGGAAAATAAAACCCTAATATGCATGTGAAAAATTTAATTAGGAGTTTTGTTCTTGTGAGACAAGAAAGACAAACCCTAGTATGACTAGATAGGAATTTGGCAAAATTCTTGGAGGGCAAGCAAAGGGAAATTCGACCTCCCTAGTGCACCTATTTAGGTTTCCCCATATGCTTATAAATAGGTAGCACTTATTGGTATTCCCTCATGGCTTGACTGAATTAGTGAGTGTCACAAACAAAAGAGAAAAAATTATTTGTGAGCTTTTAGAATAGAGATTCTAAAAAGGGTGTTAGTACACTTCACCAATCCAAAGGAAGTTCGTTTGTGTGGATACCTTTAGACACATTTGGGCAACGTGAAGTAAAGGGGATTCGAGTTTTGAACACTGAAAGCTTCACCAACTCTCCATCCGATCGAACATAAGAGCTTTGGATCTAAGGTAGAACCACTAACCCTAATCGTGTATGTCGATATGTATGGATCCTTGGTGGAATTCTAGGTTTAATTTTTTTTTATTTCCACTGTCATATATGCTTATAAATGTCATGAAACTAGTCATGAATTCCAACACCTTGATAATTTTGTGACTTGAACATGTGTATAATTGAACGTTTTTATTGTATATGATTATGTGTTTACATGTTGGTGGGAGACTATACCTGTTGGATCATGGGTTATCAACATTGAGTTCCTTTTGTGTTTGGATGATGTGCAAAATAGTTGACCTAAAGAGAAACAAGTTGGAGAGCTCGGAGTTGCGAAACAAGTCACTGCAAATGCTTCACGTACGTTAGAAGTGTGTCACGTACGTGAGATAGGGTCTAAAGAAAAGCAGAAGCTACTGGAACCCTCTGAAGCACATGTCACGTACGCAAGGATAAGTTAACGTACATGTGTTATAGTTGATGTACGTCAGATATATGTTAACGTACGCAAAGCTTCCTCAAAGATCATCAACGTAC
>CAODLS011325121.1:0-12259 GCA_948243855.1 Flueggea neowawraea | reverse complement strand
ATTAAAGACCTTGGTTGGAGGGTCTTAATTTGTTAATGTCTCTGTTTCAGGATGACTGTTCATACCCTGCAATTAATAGGTCATTATAAGCTTGCAATAAATATTTAATAAGAGACAGTGATGTTTTCTTTTTTTTTTTTTCTTTCTTCTTCTTTTTCTTCTTCTTCTTCTTCTGCTTCTTCTTCTTCTTCCCCCCTTCTTCTTTCTGTGGGGAAAGAAATTTTCTTGTTCATAAACTTGAAATTTTGATGATATAAAAGTAAATATTCATGATCAGTTAATTATAATTTAATATCGTCATACATGCACAATATTCTAATTTTCTTTTTAGCACAAAAATCATGGAATTAGAGCATTAAGTTTAGAATAATTGAGTAAGGAGAAATTTTTAAGTTCGAAATGAGAGTTTTTTTTGCTCACAATAAATTTTTATAAGGCTCGAATTTGAATTATAGTTTTCTAAATATTGGATGATTATCAAAATAAAAATATGCAGAAAAATTATTTTTTTAACATCTATCATAATTGATTTATGAACGGCAACCAATGGATTTATCGTGCGTTGGAACTGGAGTTATCTTCAGTATTAAGAGATCGAGAGTTCGATTCTCGATGGAAACAAAAAATGACTTATCAATAAATAAATAAATTCCCAACAATTTAATGGGAAATTTTTTTTAATAAATCACTTTATTTGCTCCTCTCGAAACAAAATTGACAACTTTTTAATAGTTAAATTAACTTTAGTACCATTAAATTACAAGCGGATTCATAACAAAATGATTCTAATACGGCAATGCTATAAGTTTAGAAGCTCTCTTATTGATTAGGTGCTCACTCAATTATACTTCCACTAGAAGATAGATATAGGTTGGTCGGTCATTTATATAATTATGTGATGTCACAGTCTCCTGTTAGTCCACAGAAAATGTGGATCAATATTATGGGTCATTCTAGATTTATTCACAAAGCCAATATGCACAATTCAAACATCTTCAATTCACTTTGGAAGAGGATAAATATAAATCCATTTGATATAAAAGTTGATCAATCAGAGAAAGAAGTTTGATCCATCATATAATTTACTGGGTGGTGAGAATCCACCTTGAGGAGTGAAAATGAAAGCCCTTGATTTCATAACCACATGAGTGTAAAGAATTCATGGATATTGTCTGCTGTTTTACAAGGTAAATGTATGAAAAACATGGTTGGCAACAAATTTTATAATGTTTTGTTGCTGTAATTGACAAGCTAATAATAGCCATGTTGAAGCATTTTAAAGTTCTACTCAATCATGTTGGTAACCTTTTATTAGACATTATCCGTTTAATCAAACTGAAGTCGAAAAGTAAAATATCACAATGATAATTATCAAACAGTCGAACTTATTGAAAAATATATAGGCCTAATTCATGTTCTTAACGTGAAATTTGCAGCGGCGTACTCGACTGGATATATCTCTATCATACTTAATATTGGGTTAAGATTAATCTAAACGAATAGTTTAAAATACAAAGAAAGAGACCATGTAAGATTACAAATTCAAGTCTCAGAAACAAAATATTTTCTCTCTCCTTAAACTAAAGGGAAAGAAAATTAATCGAGTAAACACTAATTGTAAAACGGACATAACCCTGAGTACTTCCTAATTAAGAGAAAAATATTGCATTAAGATAAACTCTAATGGCATGTCAAAATTAAATTATTTGCCAAATTTATGGCAAAAGTCTACCTTTAACAGAGGTGGAGGCCAATGAACTTGTTGTTTATAGGTACTGTAGTCAATTTCAATACTGAGAGATTATTGGATTCGATTTTTTGTGACACAAATAAACTGACATATAAAAAAAGAAAGGTGGAGACCGATATGAAATACCTTAACAAAAAAATAAATAAAATAAAACTAATTTAATTAATCCGGTTTCCTTTTCTTATTTATGGGAGTTAATGTCACGTCTTGCTTATATTTTCTGTGACCCACAAAATGTGATTGTGGGAGTATATAGTCTTTGATATTTAAAGGGTTACTTGGCTTCAATAACTAGAAGCACGTGGAAAGTCGTAACATAGAGTGATAAGTCTGATCTATATGAGAATAATTTACACCTACGACCACTTCACCTAAGTTCATACTATTTTCTTTGATTGAAATCTTATTTGACTAATTTTTGATTTTATTTCAAGCACAATTCATAAACAGCTGTAAAATCAAATTAAGAGTTTATGTGGTTATGAATCTTAACTTAAAACCCACCTAATTAATATGACTTGCAAGTATAATTAACACTTGTCTAATACACATGTTAATTTTTGTAATATTGAAGTCATCTCTATTACGAAATTTAATATGTGATTTCAGGTGAGAATGACTAATTAATTATTGAATCCATTTGGTGTCTTTTTCTTTCAGATTTTTTTTGGACATAAAAAAGAGATGACCCTTTAAATCACCAAGGAGTTTGAATTTTTATGCAACATCCTTAATTAATTAAATTTTCCTAGTAATTTAATTAAATATTCATGAAAATTATATATTACCCGAAGGAAAAGTTGATTAATAATCGAACTTAATTAATTCAAGAATTAATTTTATAATTATGGAAAAATTAACTCCCAACTCAAAGGCATCATCAGATATTTATTTAGTTTAATTTAACCCTTAGCAGCACTGATTGCTTAAAATGCTGCACAAAATCAATTGATACATTTAAAAAGTGTTCTTAATTAGCATTCAAGCCAGACACAAGTATCATTATTGTCACATATATAGGCCCTCTATGTCCAACGTAATCACAACACTAATCAATTGATTGTTAGTCATTATAATGTCGCTTAGCATTCACAATATCATATTAATCTGTTTAATTGTTTAATATTTATTTTATTCTTAAATTTTACCGAAAATTGAATCATTAACTTCTTAATAGATATGACTTCAGTATTACTAGATTATAGTAGTTTAGACTATAGTAGTTTATTGTGACGGTTTTATTCACTATATTATCAACAATCTTCATTTGTTTTTTGGTCTACCGTTGCATTAAGAATTTAGAAGGAAAACAATATTTCTCTATCGCAATTTTGGCATGGAAAGAAAATTTTGATGATGATGACAGAAAATCATACGACTCTCATATTGCTTTCAATCCGTGCAATTGAACCAAACTGTTTGTCAAATTATTCCAATAACACAACAAGGTGTCAATATTTACTCGTCCCTACTATACTACAATATAAAACAGTTAATTAATACATGTAAAGGTAGATCCAGCTAGCATAAACATAAAACATTGCTTTCATTACTACAAAAGTCCTAAGAATCCTAGTAAATTTAAGGAAAAAAAACTATATAATTGATCTAATTTTGGATATATTTGCAGACAAATAAATTAAAAAAAAAAAAGACAAACTATATTTTCTAACACTGTATTACAAGCATGGATCGATGGATTCATTTGAGTTGAGTCAATTTAATTCACCATGACCAGATATTGTTGTTGAGCTTCAATCCTTAACTCTTCTTTCATCTTCTTGATGAACACATCGAACTTTTTGTTCAACTCTTCTGTACTCATCACTCCACTTCCTTCATTGTCTTCGTCCTCCCCATCATCTTCGTCGTCTTCTTGAATAGGACTCCATTCACGATCATCCAATTCTGTCACCTCCCCTTGCTCAAAATCTTGCTCAACAAGTTCTACTTCTTCTTGTTCTTCATTTCCTTGAATCAAGATCTCTTCTCCTTGTACGTCTCGATCTTCTTGTGTTATTGCATATGACTCATTATCTTGTGTTCCTTCCTCAATAACATTAACCTCTTCTCGAGCCTTATTGTCCACTACAACTTCTTTCTCCAACAATGTCACTCTTGACTCCAATACTATTGTGTCATAATCATGAACATCATAGTACTGGTAAGACTCAAGAGTACTAATATTATTGCTTTGATTAAACTTCCTTGAAGAGCTGATCAAACCCGAAAATTTCGCAACAAAAAATAGGATTCCATTGCAAAGTAGGAAGGTGTAGTTCTTGTCCAAGGTGTGTGTGAGTAGTTGGATGGGAAATGTTGAGAACTTGGAGTTGAAAGAATAGAGCAAAGAGAGCCTAGAGAAGTTGGTCAATAACAAAGAAAACAAGGACACAGAAAGTAGCAATTGAGTTATTTTTTTCAGGAATAGAGATTTTGTAAATTGGGTGAGAGTTTTTAGGCTTTTTTGCTTGCTTTGATGATCCATATTGTTCATCTCTAATCTTGGCTTCTCTATTTGGACAAGAAAGGTTTTGTGTATAGAGAGGAAGGTGTTGGTGTGGTGTGTCAAAAAAATAAAGTCCACTCCATATATATAGAGGGAAGTGAAAGTAATGGGGTCATATGAATACGGATAAAATTTACGAAAATACCCATAATTTGAATGTACATTAGCGGTTTAGAATGATCCTAGTTTTGACGTCTCAAAATAGCCAAATGCCCTTTAAAATTGTGTAACAAATTATAGTTGCCTATATAGAGGGGGTTGGATGACTCATTTACTTGAGTATTGTTAAATGTTAGCTGTCAACCCATTTAGGCAAGATTTACCAACATGAAGTTGACACATTTCATATTTGCATTATTGAGAGGTATTTACAAAGTTTCCAGAGAATTCGAACCAAAGAAATGGATTTCCTAGATCTATATCTCCAAAACAGTAGTTTCTTGATCATATATTTTTTATTGGACACAGAATTCCTTTATCAAATTATTTGTATCCTTACCTTTTTAATATCTGACTAATATTAAGGCAAGCGAGGATTCTGACTACTCAAATTCAAGTAAGATATGTCCCTCGCAAATGGTAAAACTCTCCTAAGAACTCGAGATCTTCAATTAAGAGAAGAAGAATCGATATTATTCCATTATAGTCTTTAGTACAGTTCGATATAAGATTTTTTATGTTTAAATTTTGAATTTAAACTTAAATTCCATCAAAACACATTCCGTAAGGAGAATCGCCACACATTTATAAATTACTCACGACATTTTATACTATGATTCTTGATATTAATGTCCATCGACATCACCTATTGTAAAAGAAAAACGAATAAATGAATGTGTAACATACATAGGGTGCATGATTCCAACATCTACCGTATAAGACAATGTAGTTTCTTTTGTTTTATCCTAAAGGTAGTGTAGTTTTTGGATTCTGTTTGAACTTCCCAAATAAATACAACTGTGGCTGGTTTGAACCTAGTGCACTGAAGCTTAAGCAACAAGCATATTTCCTGTCTTTTATTTCCAGCAAAACAGCTTCTTTCTCACGATTGAAATTTTTCATAGCAATTCACATAATTGCCAAGGGGACCATCTGTCCTTCCAATTTGTTCTACCAAATAATCTCATCTATTTTCAACCCCTTTTTTTGTTGCCACGTGGCTACATATTTTTGAAAGATCTCACCATATAACTACTGCTTTATACCATATTCATTCCTTTTTAGACACTTCTTTTCTTGGAATTTTACCAGACCTTTTTCTTTCTTAACGTTATTAATTAATTTTGATTCTTTCCACTTATTTTGTAACGACTTCTTAATTAGGCTAGATAGTTCTTATGTGTTAACAATAATAATGAATATTTGAGCATTCGAAAATCGTAAACGTCGATTCAAAACTTGAAAACACAAAATACGATAAGGTCGGGATGCTCATTGGGAGTCTCCAACGCTCAAGTCAGTAGAAAATTTCGGCAAAATATATGTAGATATGGAGAATATAATGGGTAGGACCCTTGCAGTGGAAAAAAATTCTATCGAATTTAAAACTTCTCTATATTTAAAACTTAAATTCAAAATTTTTAATTAAAAGAGATCTTAGAATTCGTACCATTTTACTGCAGTCTTGTTTTTACATCAATACTTTTGTTTTGTACATTTATATAGTTCTTCTACCTCAGTGCTAGAAATGTTGGTCCATAATTAGAACTAATCATTAACAAAAGCATATAATTGCAAGATAACAAAATTCAAGGACAGTGGTATGTTCGTGTATATATACGTGTCGATTAATAAGATGAACATAAAATTCTTGAAGAAAGTTTTTCTTCGTTAGTGGCACGACTGTCTCATGAACAATTTCATGTCTAATAATATTATTGTCTGAATTGACAATTTCTTTTTTGGCATGAATTGACCATCTATTCTTTTGGGTTATCCCTTCTTTGCTTAATTTGTAATTTTTTTTAAAAAAAACTTTATGGTTCTATTACAATTTTCTTTTGTTTTGGTTTGTACAAGTAGAAAGTTATTTCTTTACTTATCAAAAAAAAAAAAAGAAAGAAATTTATTTCTTTACCCAGACAAATAAACTTTAGAAAAGATTTATCCACTTTCATTTCCATCTCTTCTTGAAAGAGATGCAGAATATTCAGGCTAGTTGTCGTGGCAGATTGTAAGAAAATGACACCAATTAAGATTAATGAAACTATTCCAGACATTTGTTAATATTAGTCGGTCCCATAAATCTCATCATGTCTTAGAGTATGGAAATAATTCAATGAATTGAAATGTTTTGGTTAATTTTTGTAAAACTTATAATTTTTATGCAACACGTAATTAATAGTGGAAACATACTTTGCTCTATGGTTAAAATCGAATCTGAACAAATCACCTCGGACAAGAGTGAGATTAAATTGCGTTTCTCTCTCCTTGCCTTTTTTAAATTTTTATACGTACAGTTAATATGATGAGAATAGTTGTCCCTTTTATAGGTAGATAGATAATCAATTTAGAGTTTTCTTATAGAGTTATGTTATGGTTCATTAACATAACTTATTTATTCAATAAAACTTTAAAATAATATATCTCCTATAACTAATAGAAATTCAACACTTATTAAACCAAATTACATATTAGTCCATAGCCACATACGGATTCTAACAATTATAAGTAGAACCGTTTAGTTTCAATCATTACATTCATTCTACTCAATTAATATTATATTTTTCGCTCCAAGAAACATATAAACTGAGCAAGTAGATTTTATATATTTTGTCAAATAACTCAACTTCTACAGGTCTTAATTAATTGTGACTTGAAACCCCATTGAGTTTGGTAATTGGGAAATAATGATCATAGAAGAAAAAGATGATAACTGAGCAAGATTAATTAAGAATTAATTGAAAATGATTACTATACCACCACTAATTCTTCTAAATTAAAGTCAAGAGCACCTTATAAATATTTAATCTCCCATTACTCGAATATATATACGACTTCTGTCAATTTAATTGATCCTATACCTAATAATTTTGGATTAGCTAGCTAGGCTTTATTTTGTTTGTAGACAATTCAATAAATTATCATGGTTCTCAGGAGCAACAAATTAACGATTGAGCTTTTACAAACTCAAAATGAATCAATTCAAGTACAGTTTCAGTCCTTCACATAATCATTTTTAACCTTTACAACACTGACAAGTTACAAGACCATGAAAATTTAGAAGACTTTGCTTTAAATTTACTACTTGAAAATAATTTACACAGAAACTTTCTGAATTATTGATCAAACCAACTCTGAAATAGTTCACTTTTATTACAGTACTCTTACCAAATCAAGCATCCATAATTTCAATAGAATCGATCGCTGGATAGTATTGATGAGGACGACGATATACATCCTTAAAAAAGTAACTACCATTTTACATATTTTTAACCTATTATTCACATAGTTAAAATATGTAATTATATTAATTTTTAAAGGATGAGACCCGAATACCGTGAAGTTATTCTGTTTTAATTTCAAAGTTGGTCTGGCCAAAGAAATGCTCCCATTGCGAAGACCCTTTTCTCATCAAGGGTACCCTTAAACCTAAGTCCATATTCTTGAAGAAGCAAGTCAAGTCTCCGTTCTTCCATCTTTTCATAATCGGATTTCTTGAATCTTGGATAGTGAAGTGGCATTTGGAACCCATTTGTGTTCTCTCCAATTGCAACACCACGTCGTCCTTCTTTGCTTGTAACATCCTTAACCATATTCTTCACATATTCTTGACATTCTTCGACTTGATCTTTTGGACACGACACAACGCTGGTGTGAACCACTTTGATGACGTTCTTTATGTTGTCTGTGCTGTGACCAAAAACTTGTGTGAATGCTGAGTTGAGGAACATTTTTAAGCCCATGTTTGTTTGTGTGTTTTACACGGTGAGGGTGAGAAGGAAGGAATTGATTAGCTAGTTTATGAAATTAAGCAAGCTATTGAATGGAGGACGTTGGACCTTGAGTTATATATATATATATATATATATATATATATATATAGCTGATCATAGGGAGGCATTGTCCACGCATGCACATAAATTTTACGGAGAAAGATGTTGATTAAAATGGTAAGGCAAGTTTTTCTCATTTTTTTTATTTTCTTTTCTTTTTTGAAATATTTTTATTATGTTTTTTATTATTCAGGAAACTATATTTAAAATTTAGAATAATACACACATCTAACTAATTAAGGACTTTTTATATATTAAAAAATGAAGGTCACCAAAGGTGAATTTCCGGTGTGTTTGGTATAAATAAATTCCACAAAATTTTGTTAAATTCATTTGTAAATCCTAATTTTTGTCAATTCCTTTGTTTGGTTTAGTTTTTTAAAATGTTTAAATCATTCATTTACAAATAAAGGAATTAGTTTTAGTTAAATTTTGTTTATTTGTAAATCTTATTAAAAGAGGTGGAATTTGCAAATGAATTCCACACTTCTATAAATTTGACAAAATTACCCTTACACTACACTTTCAATCTATCACCCAAATATCAACTACAAGGACATTTTTGTAAATAAAAGATAAATAATTACTAATTACTACTCATTCCAAATACAAAATTTATTTACAAATGAATGATTCAACAAAGAAACCAAACGTGGTAATTCATTTTCAAAAATAATTCTTCATGAATTTCATTTCATTTACAAATGAAATGAATTCAAAATTCATTTGATACCAAACATTATGTAAACTAATTTTTATACCTTTTGAAGCGAACGAGATTTTGTTAATTTAATACAAATTGTAAAACAAACATAAGATCTAAATACTTCATGATTCAAAATCGGAAAAATGAAAAAAATAATTTGAATATACATGAAAGTTATTTTAATAATATCTTGTCGAAAAAAAACTACAGCAGAAAAAAGGGGTAAGACATTGATATTTTAGGGGAAAATCTCTCAATTATTGGGGTACTAATAAATGTGCCTTATCAAAAAGACAATGTATAGAACCCAACTCAAAATTGTAGTTGTTAGTCGCTTTTGATGTTTAAAATCAACAGCTAGCTAGCCTTAAATTGAAGCTGCCAAGATGAGATTTCAGCCATATATATATGCATTCCCATATTGTACAGATTTTCAAATTCTCTCAAGTGGCTTTCAATATGAACCTACTTTGAGGATGCTATTTTGCTAAGTAATTAATCTTCTTGCCCATATAATTGAACCAAATGATTACGCTTCTTATAGTGATGTGATGAAGACCAAATCTTTATCTAACAAAATTCGAGTTCCAATTTCTGTATATAATTCATATATCCATTTTTTTATTTTTTTTCTACTTAAATACATTTCCAATATCTAATTAATCTGTATCGGGCTAAAGTAAAATTCTTGTGAGCAATAAAATTCTCTTTAGTCTTTATGGAGTTGTACATCTGTTTTTACTAGTGGAACTTGCATTTGTTATTTTTTAATCATCGAGCTATGTATATAATTTCAGTATTATTGGATTAGTTTTAAAAATGGATGCCTTACTTTATAATTTATATTTTAAAAGAAAAATAGAAATATCAAATGATCTTTCTCTGTTCGTTTAGTTTCTCGCATTAAAGTGATCCAATAATTCAGTCACAATTACTAAGTTAATACACTAATATACATATAATGTTTATATGCCTATATAAAAGCCTTGAATTTCCAACCAAACTAACATAGTTTGTGCTCTTACCATCATTGAGAGTTAGCTCTTGGTTGGAAGCACTGAAGATGGCCACGTTCTTACTTCCGCATTTCTCTATTTGTATCGAAGATGGTAGCATGTATGTCTTTTATGTTAGCACTTATGGAGTGCTGATGATTTTGTAATCTTGCTTGAATTAAAGGCAAGGAGTTTACACTCTCGTCACATTTGAAATATGAACTTTGTAAACTCTCGGATCAATCACGTAACTAATCATCAAAAATCACTTGGAGAAATTAGCCTTTTGGTGCTTATTTCTGCGAACAATGTGCATGATTAAATTTTAACCAGAGATATAGATTATTAATTTAAAATTTGTATATTATAATTGGTCTTGTTTTTCCCTCGAACAACAATTAAATCCAAAGGTTACATACACAAAGGTCTCTTCGTCTCCTGCAAAATAAACAAAGGTCAAAGGTAGAGATTGGTCCCTTGATGTCATTCTGACGTTCAAGTCAATGGAAGTATTTAGGCATAATTTTATATACTCTCTAAAGCCAGTAGAATGTACCTAACAATGGTCTCAAGAGTTTCTATTTATAAAGCTCTTGTTGCAAGTGGTTGAGATCCTCAGGAGACTGGGAGAGGATTTCTAGCGTTCTTGAAATTTGAATGAGAATTACATGATGACTTCTCTTGATCTCCAGTATATACTAAATCAACTCTATTCTTCATAAAATAAACGTCTGTTTTAATTCTCCAATTGGTGGAGTTTCTAGCAAGTGGACCACCTTGGTCTTAGGCTTTTATGATCATGGGCCTCGTGTTCTTGTTAGGCATTGTGATCTCGACCCATATCACATCAGTCATCAGGTAGATATCTTTGATGAGGAGAACATCAAAGTAACTCCAACATTACTCTTTATCTTACTCCACAAATAAATATATTTTAATCAAATTTTGTGTTTAATTTGTATTGAAATTTGTGTAACACTATTTATTTTAGTTTATTTTTTAATATTTTATTGATAAAAGTTATTTAAAATGTATAGAGTTGAATAATTATATATATATATATATGTATATGCATATGTGTAGTCTCTATTGAATTAGACAAATTTTTATTAGCTTTCATCAATAAAATATTGATTTGGAGAGTTAAGTAATGACTGAGTATTTGTATTATTAGAGTAAATTTAAATTTTGAATTCAGTTGGTTGAATAAAATATTATATTTTATGGAGAACTATAAAGAGTAGTTTGCTATAATTTCGACTACAAGCTCCATAATTGGCTGAGAAAAACTGTATGAAAACGACACTGACTCCATCATCAGTCACGATTAAATTTAGCCAGAATTCACTCAGTAAACAGACTCAAGCAACAATGAACTCAGTACAAGTTTAAATAATTATGTTTTTGCGCTGATTAATTCCATTCCACAATGAAAACACAACGCATTGAAATTCGTTGTTTTCAAACCCGACCTGCGTTTTGGAGACAACGATTTTAGATAGTGATCTACCTGATATGTAATGGCGATGAAAGAGAGAGATCGGTGGTAGAGGTGGTGGCGGATTGGAGGAGATGTTGCCACGGTGTCGAGGGCATGCCGCGAGAGACGATGCCACGACGGTTGTGGGGGTTGGTCGAGGTGTTTGAGTGGCGATTAAGAGTGGGGAGGAGGGCAGAGTCTTCCTCTTGAAAGGGGTGGGCTTGAGAGGGGCAGCAGGCAGCATATTGGCGTTGGGGAGTTCATTGCGGTGGTTAAGAGGGTGGCCGCGAATTTGAGGCGGAGGAGTTGTGCGAGAGAGACAGAGAGTAGTGAGTGAGAGTGAAAGAAAGAGAAAGGAAGAAATGAGAGAGATACAGATGAGAGAGAAGATTGGGTGGTTGGGCTTGTCCAATTGGTTTGGTTTGAAGGTTGGTTTAGTTTGGTTTGAACAGAAGAGAGATGGGTTTGGGTTTGTGTTGATGAAGCCGACTTGCCATTGAAATGTTACACGTGGCAGTTTTTTTAATATACTAACAACAATTTTTTCCATATTAGATGCGTGAAATTCACTCTCCATTGCTGTGAGTAAAACAATTAGTTGATTTAATTTTTGCAAGTTTAAGGGGATTTTGTATCGTTGTTTTGCAAGTTCAGGAGGTGTGTAAGTATTTGTAAAGTTGAAGATGTAAATTATCAAAATAGTGATAGTTCAGGGTTGTAAATGTATTAGGCCAAAAAAATGTCAAACTAGATATTTCGTCTAATTTAAAAAAATGTTTCATAGGTATTATTATATGATAATAATATTAAAAAATAAAATAAAA
>CAODLS011325118.1:0-10399 GCA_948243855.1 Flueggea neowawraea | reverse complement strand
AAACACATACTCAGAAGATTCCATCTCATTCGAGAGATCGTCGATAGAGGAGATGTGAAGCTGAGCAAGGTTGTGGGTGAAGACAATGTGGCGGACCCTTTGACCAAGCAGTTACCTAGAGATAGACATGACTCTCATGTAAGGTCTTTTGGTCTTAGGATTATGTCTGATTGTGATTAGTGTTAGTGGGAGATTGTTAGTGTAAGCCCTAGCCCCAATTCATTGTATATGAACCTTTTATTTTGGAAATAAAAATATGAGGCATTAGTTTTATCATTCATTTGTTTTTTGTGAATATATGGTTGATAAAATGTCCATGAAAGAATATTCGGCACTTGAGTTATCAAGGTTGAGGACCTTGATAGTAGAACCTGGAAGTGATAAAGAATTTCATTCTAAACATTCCTAGTCGTGTTCACAAAATTATTATGAACCTCTGTGCGATGATCATGTTCTATGGGTCATGGATAGGGAATATCTATCAGAGTTCATAGATGAAAAGTTTGGAACAAGGTATCTGGATTCAATCCACAAATGAGAATATTACATTACGGCAAGTCATTCTCAAGCAATGCTTATATTGGAATCCTCAAACCTAAAATCACTATGGGGTCTTTGATGACTTGTCGTATACTTTGACATACTCCTAAGGTGTCCGTAATTGGTTCACAAGTATGGGTATTATTGGGTATGCAGAGAGTCTCGCAAAGAAACATGATGAAGTGATGGGATTGCCCCTCTCGTAAAGAGAGAAGATATCACCGGCCACTTGATTGGTAGAGATTGAGTAGTGCGTGGCCACGCCCAAATGAAATGATAAGAGACATCATTTATTTGGCATAATCAATCTTACCAGATAGTCAAGAAAATTATTAAGCAATAAATAAGGATGACTAGGTCAATGCCTAATGCTAATCAGGATATCGAGAGGCAAATGATTGTATAAGGTTGCATCAGGTCTTGTTAATGCCAATTAACATCTATTCAATTTGGGTAATCTTAGTGTCTTGCTAGAGACCACCTATGATTTATGGGCCCAAGGCTCATTGCCAACATTGAATAGACCTACAGGATCGCACATGATCGAAAACTAGGTTAAGGGTAAAATCATCTTTTTATCGGGACATTTATTTTATTGGATAAAATAATTTTGGGTCATATGAGGCCAACATAGGAGGCCCACATTGGATGTAGATTTAGGCCTGAACATTGATTTAATTATAAAATATTAAATGAGGAAAAGAAGGGAAGAGGTTGTGTTGGAAAATGACTCTTAAAACCTAAGCTAGTTTGGTCAAACAAGGACACTACAATTGAATAATTCTGGCCGGTTTTTTATGATTAATTCCAACAGATTTTATGGTGTTTTAAGTGCCTAAAAACACTGAATATATTGTAGGACATTAGGTTTTTATTAATGAACAATTTCAGCTGCCAATTGATGAGTGCAGAAAAAACCATAACCCTTTTTTTGGCCAACATAACTCTCTTCTCTTCTCTTCTAGGTCCACCTTAATTTGAGGGAGGAAAATAGAAGCTAAACCATTTCTTCTTTCCTTATAAGCCTCCATAATAACCACTGGTTATAGCTTAAAGAAAGAGACATCATTCTCTTTGTTTAGAGCCAAAGCTGAATGCCAAGTTTTGTTTGGACAGATTTTGTTGTTGCTAGCACATCCCCTAAACGATTTAGTTTTGTGTGTGTGTGTGTGAGCGTAGAGAGGAGTAGCAATTTGCAGTCCTTTTCATTGGCATCAAGGCGAGGGGAAGGTACCTCAACTTTGTTTCAGTACGGGCTCTATTGGTGTTTAAAATTCGGCACACATAGCTCAAAGGAAAAGGTATAAATTCGGCACACATCTTGTTGGTTGTTATTATGTTTTGATTGTGATTTTTTGTGAGTGCATCTTTGCTAGTTTTTGATGAAAAATTGTTTTCTTCCGCTATGTTAAACCTCTGATAATGTACATCGAAACCCTACAGAACATAGAGACCAAAAGATAAGGTTGCAACACCATAAAATATGTCCCCATGATAGATGAAAAGATTATTATTCTTAATGATAAAATGAAAACCATCATTGTATAAACATCAAACTGAAATAATGTTCTTACTCAAAGTAGGAACATAATAACAATTCGACAATTCGAAAACAAGTCCACTAGGCAAAGTTATATCATAAGTTCCTAAGGCTAATGCAACAACTCTTGCTCCACTGGTAGGTCCACTGCGCCTTTCATCAATGATCTATTATTTCTTAACCCTTGCAAGTTAATGCAAATTTGAGTTCCACATCCAGTATCAAATACCCATGAGGAAGTAATAGATATATTGATTTCTATAACAAAAATACCTAAAGTAGAAGTCTCACTTGCCTTCGTCTTTAGCTCTTCCAAGTAGAGTTTGCAATTTCTTTTTCAATGTCCATCTTTATGGCAATGACAACAAACTCCATCTTTTTCCTTGGTTATATTTGGCTTAGGCTTTAAGTTGGGCTTGGATTTACCATTGCCCTTGGCAACACTCTTTTCCTTAGCTTAGCCTTGGTGCTTGCCATTTCCCTTTGTACCACTAGCAAGTCTTTGGTTTTGGGAATGCTCTTCTCGGCATTCTTCAACATACTAAGTAATTCAGTGATGGACTTATCCATGTTGTGCATATTGTGGTTCATAAAAAACTTGTCATAACTACTAGGGAGTGACCTTAAGATCATACCCATGGCCAACTCATTTGATAGAGGAATACCAAGTCTCTTTAGTTGATTCTGACTAACGTTTCATTACATAGATAGAGTCATATCTATTGAAATCGTCGATAAAAGTGATGAAGTACTAAAAACCTCCTCTGGCAATTGAATTTATTGGTCTACAAACATCTGTATGTATAAGGCCCATTAAATCACTAGCCCTTTCAACCTATCCAGTGAAAGGAGCCTTAGTCATTTTGCCTAGTCACATGTTTCAAATGACTCTTAAGTCAAATCAATCAAGAAGTCCATCCTTATAGAGTTCGAAATTTTTTTCTCATTACATGGCCTAAACGACAATGCCAAAAGTAGGTTGGATTCAAATCATTGAATTTAAATCTCTTAGTATCGATAATATAGATGGGCTTGGATTGTTCCAATTTTAGAACATAGATACCATTAGACAATTGGGCAGAGCCATAAAACATGTCTCCATGGTAGATGGAGAAATTAATATTCTTACTAATAAAATGAAATCCTTCCAAATCTAAACAAGAAACTGAAATAATGTTTTTGCTCACAGCAGACACATAATAACAATTCTTGAACTCTAAAACAAGTCCACTAGGAAAACTTAAATAATAAGTCCCTAAGACTAATGTAGCAACTTGTTGTCCATTTCCAACTCGCAGGTCCACTTTGCCTTTAGCCAATAATATATTGCTTCTTAGACCCTGCACATTCCCACAAATGTGAGATCCACATTCAGTATCCAATACCCATGAAGCAGAAGTAGATAAATTGACTTCTTGGTCTTAGGTTTGGACTTGGACTTGGGCTTAGACGATTCCTTTTCCTTTCCAACCTTACCTTTACCTTTCTTTTGAAACCCTCTCCCTTTTGAACCATGAGCACAAAATTTGTTTTCTGAATGTTCTTTTCAGCATTCTTCAACATCCCATACAACTCAACAATAGAATTCTCCATATGGTACATATTATAGTTCATAACAAACGGGTCATAACTTTTAGGTAGAGAACCCAGAAAAGGTTAGTAGCCAACTCTTGACTAATAGGAGCACCAAGCTTGTTGAGGTGATCTATAACCTTTCATCTTTAGCATATGAGCACTTACCAAAGTGCTTGAAGTCATCTTGCATGCATTCAATGCCTTAGTCATCTTGATCTTGGAGCATTTCCTTGAGATGTGCCATCATATCAAATGCTTCCATTTCCTCAAATTACTTCTGAAGCTCAGGGGTCATGGTAGCAAGTATAAGATGTGTTACATCCACTAGATCATTCACATGCTTCTGATAAGCATCCTTTTCAGCTCTTGGGGCCTTGTTTGTAGGTTCAATAGGGATTTCCCGTTCTAAGACATAAAGCTTCCTTTCTTGTTTAAGGGCAATCCTCAAATTTTGAGACCAATCAAGGAAGTTAGTCCCACTTATTTTTTCCTTCTTAATGACAGATCGCAGAGAAAAGTTTGAAGTGTTTGTCTTTGATGCCATTTAGCTACATATAAAAAAACATGCAAAGTATTTAATAAATGAGGTCTTAAAACTCCCACTATTTTATCAAATTAATATTCCTCTAGTCAATTTGAAAACAATCTAATAGTTTCTTAGTGGGTAAAGATCCATATTTCACTTAATTTTAAGTTTGGCTTTGGCTCAACACTTAAAATTAAGTTATTTAGGTAGGATCTCTTTCCAATTATATCAGATATAATTCTTGAATTCTATGGAATTTTGGCATCTCATGTCCCAGCATATGAAATCCCATCTTATATCCATAGGCCCAAAACTGTTTTGATGGCCTAGATAAGTCTAACTATATTCAACTTATAGATATCACCATTACCCATCTCTTGTCTTCCTAAGATCGCCTAATACACCCCACTTTGGTAGAACCTATATTATGACTATCGAAGTATTGACAAGTGTTGAATTATGGAAAGTATTTTATTACTTAATATTTAGGTGAGGGATTATCATTGTTAAACAGGATAAATTCATTCGATAATATATCATCCATTATATATATATCATCACATACAATTATATATATATAAATCACAATTAAAAAGTGACATGACATGGCCCATAAACCTAAATGATCTCCATAAGCCAATATGGAGATTAAATACTTAACCTCTAAGCACTCCTCATCTTCATCGGCTTGTCTTCATAAATATGAACTGCCATCCATTCTTCCTTACATATAAATAACATTCCTATGCTATTCTATACTTAAGCAATGAATTAAAAGACACACAAGTCGTGTCATAAAGCCGAAACTAAATAAATTAAAAATTACATAATACAATCTCATAAAATAACCTGCCAATCACATTGAACATACATCTAGAGTCATGCCATGCACCATGCAAAAGCACATAAAGACATATAGCACATAATCATATTATGGTCATATAAAAATTTCGTTGTTCATCAATCCAATTAATTATAAGGTACTATGCAAATTTAGAACGGCGGTTCCGCTATGAACAATTTACTTGACTCTTTGAAATAGTTGCTACCTTAAAAATCCATTGATCATTAATCACATCAACATTCAGATTCCATTCAAATCACATTTAAAATATACCATTCATACTAATTAATTCTAATCACATTAGAAAGCCCAATCATGCTAGGAGTAGTAATCCTAATCAAATTAGAAATAAAAGACTATAGTCATGTTAGAGTAGCATGGCCGAATATATAAACAGTAGTGAACCGAATTTAATCCTAATCAATTTTTAATCTCATTAAACATTGTGAGCCGAATTTACAATTAACATGAACATATTACATCATTAATGACATATCACAAATACAAATTCAAATATATCAAAAAACAAGAAATCTGATTTATTGAAATTGCAAGTGGCTCTAATACCACTGTTGGAATCCATGACACCATACACGCAGCAAAAATAAAAAATTGTAAATGAATTCCACCAAGGATCCAAGCAATTCGATAAAACTAATTAGGGGACGTGCGTTTACCTCAATGTTTCGTATAAAAAATGAGAAGGTATTGTTGAGTTGAGTCTTAGACGCTACATGATGCAAATGTCTTCTACCGATATCCACACGAATTGAACTGTAAGATGTGGTAGCACCGAATTTTGAGTACATTCTCCAAAACAATAGCTTGCCATTTTTCTCTCTTGTATAAGTGAGGTGGACGACCAAGAAGTAGTAAAATGGCTAGGGTTCCACAAGAAGATACTTATAGACTTTTGGAAACCCTAGGCCTAGTTTTACTAGGAGATCCGATTCTAATCCCACCAAAATTCATTTTTACCCTTAGTTGAACAAGGAAAGACTACTTCAAAATGTATTCATTACTCATTAATAAATAAATTTCGGCCCCCTTTTATTTTAAATAAATTCTGGCCCTTTTTATTTCATAAATAAAAATGTCAATTGTCATGTTGACCAAGTCAAAATTCCTCTTAGTTGACTAAGTCAAATAAACTCTTTCTTTTATCGACTAAGTCAAACATATTACTTTTGACTAGGTCAAACAAATTTAATTTGTTTTAAATCTATTTAGAAACAAATTATTTCATATAGAATAACAGTTCACTCTATTATGTGACCCTATAGGTTCGCTCAAATTACCATTTAGGCCCACAAGTCGTAAGCGGGCTCTAGCAAGACATTGTGACTACCCAACTTCAGTGAATTCGATGACTCAACAAAAACCTAATAAACAGTCTGATATTTAGTCATTTTGTCATACGATGTCTCGAGAGCATTAAGCATGGATCACACCATCATTATATAGCTTAATCAAACATTGCTTGATACCCAAGTAAACTAACCAAAACAAATGATATTTATAACTCTTATCAATTTCATTCGAGCACGGCCATGCATTTCAGCAGTCTTACTTGTCAAGTGGCAAGAGATATCCCACTCAAATAAGAGTGGGACAAATTCCTTCACTGACACTCACATTCCTCCACATGATTTATGATATGTCAAATTATAGATTGTATTAGCATCATGTCACGGACGATGTTGAACTATATCAAAACATAAAGATCTTCATGTAGGAATCCATGGTGAATTCAGATCGAATGACTCGAATATCACTACAACAATAAGAAACATTGATGACATAATCCATGCAGTATTTCTCAAAGCAGGCCAGTCCAATATCATGTTTCCAACATGTATTTATGTTCTGAGTAACATCCCATGTCCACGATCAGTAAAACATGCTCATCTCTCAAAATGAACACTAGTCTTATCTCAATATCATTCCCATAATAATGAATGACCAGGGACAATTTAGAATAGTATTCTTTTATCTTTAAGTTTTACTATCAAGTCACGCACTTGATAACATAAGACATAATCAACTATTCATGGATACTCTTATCAAGTTATTGCATTATTAAATAATGTGATAATATAAACATAAATATGCCAAAATGAAATGCCTCATTTTATTAACTAACAATGTAAATGTTAATGTTCTTATGATTGGGCTAGGACATGTCACTAACAGTGGATTGTCAAAGCTAGGGGGTTGTTCTACATATACTTCTTCCTTAATGAATTCATTTAGAAATCCACTCTTCACATCCATTTGATATAGCTTGAAGTCCATGTAACATGTATAAGCACACATGATCCTCATAGCTTCCAATCTTACCACCAGTGCAAAGGATTCTTCAAAATCAATGCTTTTCTCTTGCCAATATCTTTGAGCCATAATTCTTGATTTATTCTTTTCCAATTTTCCTTCTTCGTCCTCTTTATTTCGGTGTACCCACTTTGTACCAATAACGTGGCAATCAATCGGCTTTGGGACCAACTATCACACTTCATTTCTCTCAAATTATCTTAGCTCTTCTTGCATATATAGAACCCAATAATCATAATCTAGAGCTTCATTTATATTATTTGGAACCACTTGAGAGGTGAAAACAAAGTTGGAAAAATGTTGCATTGAAGATCTAGTGGTGACTGCTTTCGAAGCATCTCAAATAATGAGTTCTTTAGGATGAGCTTTAGCATATATCCACTCATTTGGGAGTTCTTTGTTTTGCTCATTTTTAGGATAATTTCGGCATAATTGGAAGGGTCTTTCGTTGATCATTGATTTTGAGATCTTTAAGCTTTTCACTAACACCTATGCTTGCATCATCATCAAATCTAGGCATAAAATTGTTAGTTTCATCAAAAATAACATGAATAGATTCTTCAACCTTCTCAAGCCTCTTATTACAGACTCTATAAGCTTTGCTTGTGGCTGAATATCTGAGAAAAATGCCTTTAACGGAGTTTGGATCAAATTTTCCTAAGGCTTCTTTTTTGTTGTTGTGAACATGACACTTGAACCAAAATGCATGAAAATATGATATGTTGGGTTGCCTACCTTTTGAAAACTCATAAAGGGTCCTTTTAAGTATGGATCGGATGTATGCCCTATTCACTATATAGTGTGTGGTGTTAACAGCCTCAGCCCAAAAGTACTTGGGGAGGTTGTTCTCATTAGGCATGGTCCTTTCCATTTATTGCAAAGTCCTATTTTTTCTCTCAATAACACCATTTTGTTGTGGGCTCCATGGAGCCAAAAAATTATGCTTAATTCCATGCTCATCACAATTAGACTCATATTGCGTACATGTAAACTCACCTCATTTATCACTTCTAGTGGAAGTAATAGCATACCCTTTTTCATTTTGAACCTTCTTGCTATATGATGCAAATGCATGAAATGCTTGAATTTCATGACCAAGAAATAAAACCCATGTGAATCTAGAAAACTCATCAACAATAACAAAGAAATATTTCTTACCACCTAGACTCAATATACTTATAGGACTAAACAAATCCATATGCAATAATTCTAATGGTCTAGATGTAGAAATGATGTTCTTGCTACAAAATGATGACTTAAAATGTTTACCAATGACACATGCACCACAAACTAGATCTTTCTCAACCTTGAGCTTGGGCAATCCTTTTTATGCCACAACCAAGCATCATTATTCACAACCACAAGGCATTTTTTCATTAAAGGCTTCAAAATCCATCAAGTCAACTATATAAATATTAATGTATCCTATACAACAAATAAAACAATATCATTAGCATTGTAAACAACACACCTAGTAGGCTCAAACAAAACCTTGCAATGTTTACCACAAAATTGACTAATGATCAACATATTGTGTTTCAACCCATCAACAAGCCATACATCATCAATAGTTGGGTTTGGATACTTACCAATCTTACCTTCACCAACTATCTTATATTTTCCATTATCACCAAATGTAACATAACCTCCATTTTTAGTCATGATGTGAGAGAGTATAGCTTTGTCTCCAGTCATATGATAAGAGCAACCACTATCAAGATACCACATATTGTACTTGGCTTTTTCTCTCATACACACCTACAAAGACAAGTCAAGCTTTTAAAATTGGTACCCAAACCTTTATGGGTCCATTAAGGTTAGTTCTCACTAGGTTGCACAAGATTTTTCCTTTTGGAACCCAAATCCTTTTAATCCCAACTTTCCTAGTCAATCTCCATTTACAAGAATATGGAAAATGTCCATGATCACCACAATAAGAACATGCATTATCAACCATGTTACTTTGCTTTACAAAAACTATTTTTGAGGTCTTCCTAGATGTGAACATGTTATAGCCTAAACCATGTTTGGACAAAGATTGTCTTTGATAACCAAGTAGTTTTTCAAGATTTTCTTTACCCTTAGTAAGCTTAAAGGCAATAGAAGAGAATTCATCAACATTTTTCTTCAAATATGAGTTTTCATTCAACAAAACTTCTTTTTCTTTTTGTAAAACTTTCACCTTAGCCTCAAGTTTTGTAAAATTATTTTTCAAACCAATGTATCTATCACCAAGTTCTTTAAACTTCTCACTCAAATCATCAAATGCATCATGCAATTCATTAAATGTGTAGGAGTCACATACCTTGTTGTCATCTTCACTTTGCACTTCATTCTCAATAGCCATCAAACACAAGTTGGACATTTATTTAACTTCCTATTCTTCCTCTGAGATAGTCTCATCACTGTTGGAATCCGTGACACCATACACGCAGTGAAAAATAATTTTTTTGTCATGAACTCCACCAAGGATCCAAGCCATTCGATAAAACCGAGTAGGGAACATTGTTGACCTCATTTTGGTGAAACAAGAACGAGAGGATACTGTTGGATTTGAGTCACAGAGACTGCAGGATGAGAACGTCCTCTACAAGTATCCATATGCACAAACTGCTAAAGTGTGCTAGCACCGAATTTCTTTGAGGACGCTCTCAAAATTGCCTTGCTATATTTTCTCTCTTTGAAGTGAACTGGACGGCCAAGCAAGAGATTATTGGGGTGTGCTAAGAGGCTTATTTATAAGCATTAGTAAACCCTAGTCCTAGTCTCACTAGAAAACCTAAGTCTTGTCCAACAAGAATTCCTTTATCCTAGTTGTCCAGCTACATATATACAACTACTTGTATTTAAGTGGGTAACAGCAATGTGAGCTAAATCACCTTCAAATTTTAAAGGAATCCTATTCAGATAAAGCATTTAAGAATTAACAATGTTGAATTCAACAACATACTGAAGAAAATCAACAATTGCAAAAGAAAATTAAATCCAGATAGAAAGAAAGACAGCAGGAAAAAAAAAATCCAACATAGAAAGTACAGTTTTA
>CAODLS011325099.1:0-10556 GCA_948243855.1 Flueggea neowawraea | reverse complement strand
TTACATATATAAAAATTAAATCTAATTCCATTTATTAAAGGAATAAGAGTTTATATTATTAAGTTGCAGCCCTTGATGATTACATTTAATATAGAAAATTCAAAGGAGTATTTGGTTTGTGCGTCGAAAATAATGCTATTTGATCAAATAAAATTATTTGATCGAATAAAGAATTAGGCACTAAATATTTTAAGTCAAAGGACAAAAATATGAAACTTTTTTATCTTAAAATATGACAATTGCATTGATTATCATCGTTATTTTTATTAATTTATTATACATTTTTCTAGTCCTCGGAAGACTATTTTTCTGCTTGACCTAGATTATTATACATATAATTACAAAATTTAATTGTTAAAATATAAAAATTGTAAAACAATTATGATTGATAGTTTTGATGTGCGAAATTTTATCTGGTATACATATTAAGTATGTTATAATTTTATTAAATAATTTTTCCCCATGTCAATTAAATCAATTGATCTTATGTTACACCAAAGAGTAATTTTATGTATGTGTATTTAAATTTTTATTTTATATAATTTATAATAAACAAAAAATTTGGAAGCGTTTTATTTTTTTCTATTCAACAAAATAATTTAGATGGAAAAATAGTATGGTTTTTAATATTTTTTGTATAATGCATCTATAAAAATTAAGTTATATGAATCAAAATTTATCTAATAATAATAGTAATAATTGCTAGTGATTGTAATTTTATCTTTAATTATGAATTGTTTCTTTAATGACTTAAAAATATATTATTTATTTTATTTAAATTATTATTATAAACTGTAAATTTGTTTAAAAATTAAATATAAAATTAAAACTAATTATATCTCTTTTGAAGTTCCCTCATTAATATTTAAGCTAAGTTTTAATAATAGATTATTAAATGAACTTAGCTCATCTTAATTAATTAATAAATTTATACATAATAAAAGCACATTTAATGTGTTTACTAAAGATTAATTAAATTAACTATCTAAAAAAAATTAAAATTATAAATTACCACAAAATTTAAAAAATAAATAGAGAAATCTTAGAGAGTGTCTTTTAATTTTTTTTGTTGTTCAAAATATTATAATATATATGATATGATTAGATTAGATTGATGGCGTTGAAACGCTTTACTCCCTTTTTGGTTAAGAAACTATTAATTAGTATTTTAAGGATGTGTATGGTTGGCATTTACATGCAGATTCTTGCCCTCGAGATTCAGGAAGCTACACATGCTGCTAACAACAAGACACAATAAGCTACCTGCTAAGCACACCCTTTTTAGAGTTATATTTGGCCGTAGTCCATTTTAAATGATTTGTTTCATATAACTAATTCTCTTTACTTCAAAAAATATGAGAGATGGTCCGACAAAAATTGAAAAGTAGTTGTTACCATTTGGGCTATTTCTTCTCATGTTTATAAGTTCACCTAGTAACATAAAAAAGTACGGCAATCAGTGTGGGCATCTAAATATTAAAGTCTAACTTTATCTAATTTGGGCATTCACTCAATTAGTGGTTCATTATTTACGTTCAATTCAACCAAAGTTGAACATACGTCTTGAACAATTTTTTACAACACTTGGCGTTCATAAAGTTTATTTTAGTAATAGATTGATGATACAATTAATGCACTGTTATCTTAAAAGCACATGATCATAAGATTTGAAGCATAATTAAGTCACAAATTCCTGAATTGTTTATTGGTTAGATCATAGATGGTATTATTATGATATAATATTCCATCAACGTACTGTTCTAACAAACAGCCAGTCGCTTTACTTCCTAGCTTTTAAAAGGCTAACTAAAAAGGAGTCGCAACTTTGATGAGGAGAGGAGGGTATACTTAGACCGATTCAAATATGTAAAAATCGATTTTTAACTGCATAGACTTCCAACCGGAAAGAGAACGAGAACGAACATAAAAGTAAAAGTGAATCCAATTAAAATATGCCAAAAATCGATTTTGACTGCATGTAAACAGCTAAAAGAGACGGAAACGAGTCGTAGGGAAGAAGTACTTAAAAGGAGCCGCAAAAATTTGGGATCGTTCTAGACCGACGTAGAAGTGTAGAACCCAAATGTGGACTTTTCCATATGTGGTGGGCAAAACGGGAAACAAATAAGAAGTGGGGTTCTGATGTGATGTCCCCTCTTTCTCAATCTGCCGTGAACTTCGGCAAAAAAAAAAAACAAAACTGCCGTCAACGCCTGGACTTTGTCAGAGGCCAAATTAGTCATTTAACAAGTCTCACTGTCACCGTCAGCTCCATTTTTCTTTTCGTGCACTTCCTAGTTTCTATTACTCCTGCTAAGATTTTCTGGGTGTGGGCCTAAGATATGAAGGCTCATGCCCAGTCCAACCCATCTCTCTCGTGTACTTTTTGGGACAAATACAATCACGTGTGCCTAGAATATATAAATTACTCCTTTCTTTCAAAATTTTAAACAAAGTTACAGAAATACAGCGTCTACATCTACCATCTTAAATACAAGTACGCAGTCCCAAATTCAAAAATCTCAACTTTTCTTCAATAATATATCTTGTCGTTCTCTTCTTTCAATCCAAATAAACACTTGAAAGAAGTGTAAGGAGGGTGTATTAGATTATTATTTTTAATGATTTTTAGTAATTTTTATAGACTTAAAAAGTCATGGAGTATTGGATTATGATTTTTATTTTTTTTTTGAAAATTTGGGTGTATTAGATTATGAAACTTAAAAAAAGTCTACAAAAATTATGAGTATTTAATTAAGACTTTTAAAATGTCTATAAAAAATTATTCATATTCAAAAAACCATCATTTTTTATAGACAATAATTTTTATATACTTTGAATGGCTATTTTAAAGTCTATATAGATAAAAAAAAACATACAATTTTCTTTAACTCTAACTTAAGACTTCCGATGACTTTTTCATACTTTGAATAAAAATGAACATTTATTTTTTTTTATGAACAAATTATATTTCACTTTTTATGCTTAGTTTGTCAAAATGAACATTTTACAAAATTAGCAGAAAACCTTTCAACAAATTAGGGGCAAGCAACGAAATGTTTTTGTGGACTTTTTTATGGACAAGCAATTTTTTTTATCATTTAATTGGTGGCAATTAGTGCTGGGCAAATAAGTTTGGCCCGCGCCTGGCCTTGAAAAGGGGTCGGGCCGGGTTATCATTTCTGGCTTGCCAGGCCGGGCCGACCAGAATAATTTTTTATTAAATTAGGGTCGGGCCAGGGTTAAGGGAATGGCCCGAATATATATATATATATATATAATATTAATATTAATTTGATGTATTATGTGTTATATATTAGTTAAAATAATGTTAATTATAAATTTAATAGTTTTTTAATATTTATTAAAATATAATTTATATAATAAAGTATATGTTAAATTATATTTTGATAAAAAATAGAGTATTAATATTTTTTATTAAAAAATTGGCCCATAGGCCGGCATGCCCATTTTGAATGGGCGGGCTAACCAAGCATCAGGCCCGATCAAACGGGCCTGGCCTGACACCCAGGACTAGTGGCAATTTAGTTTTTTTGAGTTAATGAGACTTTTTGTATGAACAAATTATATTTTTACTTTTTATACTTAATTTGTCAAAATGAATATTTGTCTTGTTAATTTTATGTGTAAAAAATTATATTAGTTTGAAACAATTCTAAAATATTTTTTTTTATTTAATAGTGATAAAGTAAAAATTTTAATTGTTATTAAAGTCTTTTAAAATAAAGTCTGTCAAAGTCATTGACAAATTTATGAACTCTATAAAAGTCTTTTAAAATAAAGTCAATGAAAGTAATTGATAAATTTATAAACTCAACAAAAATTATTAAAATCTATAAAGTCTGTAAAAGTCATTAACTTAAAAAAACTCTCATAAAAGTCATTAAATGTCATAATCCAATACATCCTTCTAAGTATCTCTCTCTTTTATTTAATTATCTAGCGTTGATCATTCTCACTAAAATTATTGGTTTTTTTGTTGATAATTCAGATTTATTAGCAACTTGACTGGATCTTTCATGCTTGAAGTTGTTACAATTTTCACAATTGTTATCGTAAGCTTCATGCTTGAAGTCGATGCAGATACGAAGAAAGATGATTATCCGACGGTTGTTTCAAAAAAATGGACGACTTATGTGGCTGATATAACCGTTTATTCTCTCTTCATTGTTCTTTCAAAGCTTCAAAAACACCTCCTAAATTCAAACCAAATCTTTTTAAACTCATAAATGAAGGTTTCAATATATTTTGTATAGATTTCATGTTACTTTCATGTACAAGCTCCTATACAGGTCACAAATATTATTACACATATTAAATATGATCAAAACTTGTTATTCTATATTTTACTACAACAAACCAACAATAAATCAACACGAGAAGAATATGATTACAATATCCAGAACCAAATATAACAGGGAAAGAAAATGAAACAATGCCATTTCGATAAATTAGCAAAGTAAATTTATCGAAAACCGATGGCTTGAATTGAAAATAACGGAATTGTGAATCAACAATTACAAAAGCAAATTTGTAATAACTATAATCAGACCGTGCAAAAAAAATATTATATATTAAAGCAAGTGGAGCACCTAATTTGCTTCTTCTTTTTTTTGGTTGAGTCATTTCATGGGATCTTATTAGGATCAAACATGCAACATCTTTCAACGTTAAAATTGACTTTGGTATTAACGAAATACAGACTTAATCCTCCTACTCCTAGGACTTTGTCTGGGCTTGGGCCTAACAAGGTGTTGGTCACCATATATGTAGGCCTAAGCCAACCCATCTCTTCAAACTTTCAAAGGGAAAATCACACTTTTATAACAAAAAAACATCGATTTTGACAAATATCATTCAAGATTTCAATTTTGTAAAATGCCATAAAAAATAAAACTGAGTTGAAAAATGTCATATTCGCGAGAAATCACAATATGTTCCAGAGAAATTAATTTTTTTGTGAAAAAATGAATTTTAACACAAAAAAATCTAATTTTTCTAGAGGTCTGCAAGAGGTATTCAGGAAGTCTTCAGAAGAGAGTTTTCAATTTTTTTCACAATAAATTTGATTTAATCTAAGGTCTTTCTCTAGAGGTCTCCAAAAACGATTTCACAATTTTTTTATAAAAAAATTGATTTAATTATATTTCAGTTTACACAATATTTATAAAATTTAATTTGGTATACAAAAATATATAAATTTAAAAATTTTACAATGATCTTTAAGGGTCTTCAAAAGAGGTCTTAAAATGAGGTAGGGCTGGCAATTTCTGAAATGTTTATGACACGATATCACGATTACGGTGTACATAATTATGACACGACACGAAATCAATTTTTTTAATGTTTATGTCATTTATAATGAATGTATAATAATGTATGATAATAAAATGGTATGACACAATTATAACACGATTAACACGAATTGTCACCTCTAAAATGAGCTCTTCACAAGGTCTTTAGAAGGTCTTCAAGAGGTCTTCAGAGGATTTTCAACAAGTCTTCAAATGATTTTTAGAAGTCGTCAAAGGTCTTCAATAGGTCTTCGAAGGTATACACACCATCAATGTTAGATTTTTGCTGCCACCAGTACTGGCTTAATCTCTGTCACCATCATTACTAAAAAAACATGCGGCTAAGGTTTGGCAATTCCTAGTCATCGCTGCTGCCGCCGCCACAAAACTCAACAAAAATCAACTACACCCAACAAATTCAACCTGAACATCAATCAAACCACCAAAAATCTCAACAAAAAATATAACTTAAATGATTGGTCGTAAAATTTCACAAAAGAAATAAAGGACTTAAACTATTTTTTTTACTAATAAATCTGTTGAAGTTAGGGGTTGAGAAACCTAGCAACTGCCAATACTCCTTATGTCTCATCAACCGCCGCCGTTCTTCTCCGCAAGCCACTGTTGCGTCGCTCAAACTTGAAAAACAAAACAGCAGGTCTGCACCAAAACAACATCAAAACTGGTTAACTATTGAAATCAATACAATTTCTTATCAATACATTAACAAGATCTCTTTCCATCCTTTGCGACGACATCGATGCCTTTTGCGAGACTTGGCCGACAACACCAACACATTCTCTTCTCTGGAGCGTTGCAAAACTGGCCGACGATTTCACAAACTCAACAAAATTAACTACATTTAACAAAAATTAACCAAAATTAACCTGCACAAAATTAATTTTGAGTTTTTTTTCCTGTCAAACATGAAGGACTGTTGACGCAATTCAGGACAAATCAACCAAACTTAATCAACAAAAACCTGCACAAATCAACCAAACTAAATAAAATCAACATGACAAACATATTCAAAATCAGATAGTTCAATTAATTTTTTTAATTTTTTATATAAAACACATAATACAACAATTGAAATAATTTCATAAAATTTTAGGAACATTTTTTTCATCTTCATTAAAAAACACACACACACAGTAGCAGCTAGGGTTGGAAACCCTAGCCACCGCCCTCAACCATAAAGGTGCTAGGGTTTTAACGTCTCCTACTTGTCACCGCCGACATTGATCTCGTTTCGCAGCTTCACGTATCTGTTTTCAGTCGTGTTTGTAGATTTGGCGTGTCCTCCGAGGTCGTGACGGAAGTGCTACTGATCTCGTCTCGCAGCTTCTCGTCTTAGGTTTCGGTTGTGTTTGCAGATCTGGTGTGTTCATTGACGTCGTGACGAAAGTGCTTCGGAGATGAGAGAGAGCCACGGTCGAGTTGTTCGGAGATGAGAAAGAGTTGAGGTTTCGTTGTTCGAAGATGAGAGCGATGATGAGAAAGGCGGGTGAGAGAGAGGATGAATATATGGAAAAGAGGAGAGGAAGAGAGGATACAAAAGCGAAAGAGGAGAGAGGAGGAACAATATTATGGCAGAGATGAGAGAGATACGAGATTTTGGGAGAGAGAAATTAATAATAAATAAAAAATGGCATTTCTACAAGTGAAACATTTTATTATTCTACTTAGAATAATCAAATTTGTTAGTATTCTATTTCAGATGATAACATAACTGATATAACATAATTCAAAATCAAGAATTTAATTGAGATAGTAAGCATAATTAACTCACTTTTAAAATGAAATTAACCTCTTTAAAATAATATAGATACTTAATTATTATAAATCTGAATTTAAACGGCTGCAATTCGGAAACGTAAAGAAAACCCGCACCACCACAAGCTCCCGGACCCACAAAAAACTTTTTTGAATACCTGGGATCCAGTTAGAACCATCCACGTGGATCAAACATATCCATAAATAATAAATTTCCGTTTAATATCTTCTCTGCCACTCTAAACTCTCCACGCCAGGTATCAAAAATATATTTGGATTTTTTAAATATGTACACTATTAGATCAATACATATTTTAGATATAACCACATTAAAAAAAATATACAAATATAATCAAAAAATTCTCATATTTATTTTAAAAATAACTATCACAAATCATCAATTTAAAAAGTTCCATCTCCATAAAAATAAGAATCATCCATGTAATTATCCTATAAAATAAAACATTGTAAATTTAAACATGTTTAAAATTATAAAATAATAACTATTCTACTTTTACAATCTTTAGAATTTCACGTTTTTACAATTAAATTCATTCTCCTTCTTTCTTCATTTAAAACCTACTCTCAATTTTTAGAAAAAATATCTCGCTTCATTCTTCATCCATAGACCAACGTCGCCATTCGATCTCCAGTCGAGATTCTATTTTTTCCACTCAATTTAGTTGTGATGTTTTTACGCTTTGATCGGCTCACTGAAACTATGAATTAGGTGCGAATTATGTTGTAGAGTAGACGACTAGAATAATAGTGAGGTTCAATCAGTTGGTACACAGAACGATAGCAAGATAGAGAGACAAATGACCTTTGTTTTTTTTCAATGTTTTTTATTTTGTTCTTTATTTTTTTTCCTTTTACAACTAATTGAAACTTGTACTCAGAAAATAAAAGTACAAAATTTCAGAATTGATGAATATAAACTTATTGAAACCCGATAGAAATTTTGTCACGTCATTTGAATACATCACAATATTGAAAAAAAAATAAGGGTTTCAGGTGAGTTTCATTTGAATTTCTTAATAATGTTGTTTACATCAGTTTTTAAGTTCTAATGTATTTTTATATATTGAAATATTTTTGAAACTTGATTGAAACTAAACTAGATGAGTTAAGATAAAAAATTCGAATTCAAGACTATAAACAATTTATGACACTATACTGATGCTATTGAAATTTGACGAAAATAACACCGGGTTAGTTTAAAAATTGAAATATAAAATCTTAGGCACATTCATAATTCTTAATTGAAACTTAATTGAAACTTGATAGAAACCCCTTTGGAGATTCGAAACTCAGAGAAAATCACAATATGAAATTCTAAATTATTTGTAAACCTTGATAGAAACTTGATTGAAACTTTAACGAAACATTATATAAACTAATGGACAAAGATTAAAATTGACAATGTTTTTTTTGAGGAAAAATTGACGATGGTTAGAAAAATAGGATTACATCTTGCATGAAATTATGAAATTAGATAATTAGTTACCAAAAAAGTGGAGAAAATATGGGAAATATATTGAATCCGAAATTGAGAATTACGCTTTATATAATTAGTTACCAAAAATAGTGGTGAAAATATGAGAGATATGATAATTCAAAATTGACAGTTATTTTTTTTTCTAATGGGTATAATTAGAATATCAAAAATTACTATTGCATTAGTAATACTTTGCTGGACATCATTAGATTGAGTTTTGAAATGTGTCCATTCTTTGCAATTTCCTCAATATATTTTCCTGCTTCTGTTCCCGCCACGTAATCACCTGGCTTATTTGTCCTCTCAAATCTCCAGTTTTTCCTACACCGTCGGTTTCACCAAATGCCTCGTTCCCCGCCGTTGATTTTTCCCAGATATAACTAGTGGTCACAGTAATTTACGAGTGTTCTTTATTATTCTCGTATTAAGACCGAGATTATTTGTGAGTTGCTAGATTCTGCTTGTACTTGTGTTTCTAACCAGAACACCAAAAGAAGAGATTCTGTGTCTGCTACGAAACCTTCAACTTGTTTTTGCCTCATCACTTCAGGTAATTAAGCTTTTAATTTATGTGTAATAGATGATGATCACAGTGAATGAAACTCGGATTATGGTGACCAAATTTGTTATTTTGATATCTGTAGTTTGTAATTGTGTCACTATAGAGAAGAAAGTATGGGTTTGGGCTTGGGCTTGGGTTTGGGTTTGTGTAATTTATGCAATAATTGAATGAATTATTGTGAAGTTGAGAAAAAGATCAAGTGTTGAATGGATGCAATGTGTGATGTTTGTGCAGGGAGAAAGTTAGGCATTTGAACTCTTTTGTTGAACAACTTGGCATGGGAGTTGTTACTGTTTCTAGCTCAACTGCCCAGGCCACACTAGGACTCTGCACAAAATTATCAACTCGAAGGTCTACAACGAAGAGGCCATTGATTGTGACATTTAAATATGACAAACACAATAACACTGGTTTGTTTGCACCCCACGAGCAAGTCTTGCCATTGGAAACCACCACGGAAAAGAAGCGGCGGGGAAAATCTTGCCAGTTTCGTACTGTGGATTTGGATTACAATGAAGCTGCTGCCAAACTTGAGAACATATACAAGCTTAGCCCTGCATCTGATACTTCTGATGCTGAAGAAGTAAATGTTTCGACTAGGAGGGGTGGCCGTGGCAAAAAAGGCACTAGTGATGGTGAAAAGAAAACGCGAAATACAACTGCTAAACCTGTTGTTAGGAATCGGTATAAGAAGCCTAAACGGTTGAGTCTTCATGAACGACTGAAACTAAGGAAGAACAAAGAAGGAGAGGTGGTGGCTTCAATCAGAAACAAAAAAAATAAGGATGAAGGCGAAAAGATTGAGGAGCTTGTGAGGGAGTATTCTGGTTCAACTGATCTGGTGAGCTTGGACTGGAAAAAGATGAAGATACCTCCAGTTCTTCCTTCTACCGAGCATACATGGTTGTTCAAGTTAATGCAACCCATGAAGGTAAAAAAAGCTTCTCTAGTTCATTTCTGTATACTTTCAATTTGATATGTGCAATATTGTGCTTCCACGAAATTAGGGCTATTAAAGATGCACATTTGACAGATCTGTTGTAAACTAAATTTTAATTTCTGTCTATGGACAATATTGGCTATCTTTTTATTACTTTCCTAGCACAAATGTTGTGTATTCTTCTACTTAGTTGTATGCATTGCATGTTAGGCACTTCTTAAAGTGAAAGAGGATTTGCAAGAAAGTTTGGGAAGAGAACCAACTGAAGGTGAATTAGCTGAGGCCACAAATACCAGTGTGGTTCAAGTGAGGAAACAAATTGAAGTTGGTCGAGCTGCAAGAAACAAGCTCATTAAGGTAATGACTGGTTCTTTCTATGCTTTATCTTTTGGTTCATGGTACTTTTAATGCAGTGTCTGAACTATGCAAATATGTGGAATTTAGAGGAAGAAAGTTTGCTGATCG
>CAODLS011325017.1:0-18363 GCA_948243855.1 Flueggea neowawraea | reverse complement strand
TTTGGTTCTTACGCGCTAGTGAGTTCCCTATTGTCCGGCTGAGTTTCTATTATGTTAGTTACTCCACACCGAGTAGTGAGTTATGGCTTGTATTTGATAAATATTGTTAACGATTTTACTTGATTTACTTATTTAGCATTTTGGTATTATAATTATATTTTAATTATATTCGGGAATATTATTTTCAAAAAGCTTATCTTTGCTAAACTGTTTTAATATGGTAAATAAGCCGAATAATAATATGAATTTGGGTAGTTGTTTCTATTCTCCGAAGCTTGTGCGAGATGGGTCATGCTTCTACAAATGGTTCGCCTCGTACGCCTGTTGCGGCCTGATTTTGGGTTGTGACAAATACAGTACGTGATTCTAGACTTAAAGTCTCTACAGTTCACAATTTTCCAATTGGCCATCACATTATAGTTTCAAGGCTATATGTCTCTACAGAATACAATACATGACCCGAGTTTAGACTTTTCATGTATAGGCTAAGATCCAAAACAAAATCAGAATTACATTAACTTGCATCCTCCATATTGAGTGATATATATATGTTTGGATGCGTATGTAAACTTTTGTGGATATATCGATGATAGTTTCTTTCATAGAGTAACGACTCATATAAAACGCTATTGTTTTTTCAAGTTTTTAAAGTATGTAGTTTTTGAGAGTTGATCAAGCGTGTGACTAATTGACTTATATACATGGAGCACAGATCATCCGGCTGAGTCCCATACTCTCTCTCTTATGCATTGTGTTATCATTGTATATATAGTTTTAAGAGGATCAATTGAGTGTTACCTATACTTTTGCTAAGTTGATAAAAAATTGTGTATGTACTTTTGGAACCGAATGATCTATATGAATGTATGCTCTAATTATTATAATCGCATATAATAGTATAGCTACATGATAGGGAAGGGTGTTACATATATATACCCCATTCGACACCCTTGGCTGGCCATACACTTTCCGCTTCAGTCTTTTTCACATAAACTCCCCTTCCTTATTCTCTTCCTCTCTTTCTTGCCTTTCCTTCCACCCATTCAATATTATGAGGTAAAATCTTGTTCTCTACTCATTTTTTGTTGTTTATTCATGTTAGATATTGATCTAGGATGTGTTTTTATGCAATAAAATGTGGTTTTAAGTTGTGGGTGTTGCATAAGGTTAGGGTTTATGACTTTGGACGAATTTTGTTGTTGGTGGATTTTGAGTTGAAATTTGGTTGATTATGATTGAATAAGTGAAATAGATGATGAATTTGAGTAGGAAGATGATGATGGAATTTGTTTTGGCAGTGGATGATTAAGTTAGGGTTTGACTAGAATAATAAATTGGGGATTTTGATGTTAAATTGCTCAATTGGTGCAATTGAATGATTATTTATGTGATTGAATGTATTTTGAGGTGATTTTGATAAACATTTATAGGGGAAGGACTGAATAATTGTCAAAAGTCGAGGGACTAAAATTGTCATTGTACAACTATTATGGGTTGAATAGTTGAACCATTGTTTGGAATGCTAAATTATTAAGAGAGTTAGATGTTCTATTGAATTAGGATTTTGTTGTCTAAGAGGGATTTGGGATTCAAATATGCATTTCATGCATGTTGTGCTGCCAGACTTACCAAGTTAGATTCTGATATGATGTATTTAATTTTCAGCTTATTGCAGTTGTCGAGGTGACCAACCATCCACGAACAGTGCATGATTGGCTTGTGGGTTCGACAGTTAGGTGTGTGGATGCCATACTAAACAAATAGGCTGTGTTTTTCTAAAATTATATTACTTTTGATGTGTTGGAAATTATGCATGTCAACCAGACTAATGAAAGGATTGGCAAATTATAAAATTGACTTATGTGGATTGTCGATTAATGAACATGTACGTAGAAATATTTAATATGTGGTTAAGAATTACATTTTTAAATATATGTATGTTATGTATGACTTATGTGCTAGAAAATTCTCTATAACTTAGTATGATTTGGGACAACCTAGCAACGAGGGCATAGCCTTTAATATACCTTTGACTTGTTGAGGTCTAATTATCAGGGTTGGTGGTAATTTGTGTGTCCAGCTAGACGCACGTGCTCTGGTGGCATGTAGTCCACACCTAGTTATCGGGGGGATAACCTTCGGGTTTGGTTAACCTCTTGCCTTGGGAAAAATTAAAATTTTGATATTTGATCCCCTGTTTGATAATCGTCTACTTTTCTAATTATCGGAGGAATAGCCCTAGTTTTGGATAAAGCCGATGACCTGATAAATTGAAATTTTTGATTTCTGCGTGAATGTGTGTTATGTGCTATCTTTGCAAAACCTTTTTGAGAAAATGCTTTCAAATTACTACTATAAGTATATCATGTGTGTGTTATCAATACTAAATATGTATATATGCGTGTGCGATATTTTCAAAAGGGGATTTCAAAACAGTTTATATGAGGATCTGGAGTCACTTTAGTGTATTGTCACTCAATGAGTATTCTCACTCCTTTTGTGGTTTTTTTACATTTTAAGTTCTTTTTGGTGTTGCATCTGTCTGATCCCCTACGCTCAGTAAGACACTTTGTACAGCTTGTGAATGCCCTTTTGTTCGAGTTCTTCGTCTTTTTGTGTTAGAGCTCCACACCAAGACATCTTGTGGTTTGATAGGTGTAACTTATTTTTTTTCTATTTGATTTGACGTATAAATATTTTAACATTTATTTTAGGTATGTTGGTATATTCAAAAACATTATTATGCTAGTATTTTGGTTGCTCACATTTCGTAAACTGACTTAATAATTAATTAAGTAAAATGAATTGAGTAGTCATTCTGATTATCTGAGACTTGTGCGGAATGAACGAGTTAATAGTTCAGTTCATCTCATATGTCAGTCATGATCCCATCCGGGTTATAATATTGATGGGCTGATGCTATAGATCGAAGGAGATTCCAAGACTCTGTTCCGCATTCTTTATCGGGTTCTCCATAAAAACCTATTAACAATCATTATGGGAAGTTATCTAGACTCACAAGAACATCTATATGATTCTTTGAATAAGACACCAGTTTACACATCCCCGCTTTCCTCCAAATTAAGGCCAAACCACCTAAGGCCACTGGAATCGACAACAAAACACCCTTAAAACCTCAAATGTTTCTTGATGCTGTCCATTTTCGAAAAATTGGTTCGAGTCTCCATTAAAAGGATGAGATATGGTTTATAGACTCTCTAGAGGTCCAAAAGTGCTTGTATGGCTCTTAGATTCCCGATGTCTCTGCAATTCTAGCTTAAAGTGGCCATGAATAAGAGAGAAAAATGATAGAGGGAAATGGACCCCGGTTCAGTCTTAAAGCCAAAACCGAACCAATCAAAAAAATTTATGAATCGAAACCAAAAAAAAAAATCGCTTCAATTCGATTATTCGATTCGGTAGTTCTTGTTCGAAAGAAGCCTGAAAGGACGAAGTTATCCTTTTCCCCTCATACCTCAACTCCTCCACCGCTCCACGCAACCTGACCTCTCCACCAACACTCCGCTGAGTAACAAAGCACAAGCGTCAATGGACAACAGCGACACAGTGTCCTCCGGCAAGCAACATAGCAATGCGGATAAGAAACAGGAAGCCGAAGAAGAAGAGCAAGTGGTGAATCCGTGGGAAGTCTCCGTAAAAGACGGCGGCAAAATCGATTACGACAAGCTAATTGACAAGTTTGGTTGCCAAAGAATTGACCAAACCCTAATTGACCGCGTCCGCCTCTTCACCAACCGCCCTCCCCACGTCTTCCTCCGCCGTGGCGTCTTTTTTGCGCACTGTGACTTCAACGAGATACTCGACGCCTATGAGAGAGGCGAGAAGTTTTATTTGTATACTGGACGAGGTCCCTCCTCTGAGGCATTGCATTTGGGCCATCTCGTCCCCTTCATGTTTACCAAGTAAGTTTTCTCTCCTATTTTGAGCTCCAATTTCTTCAGTGCTACTCTATGAGTATGTTCATGACTTAATTTCAATAGAAATCTGAACTATTTGTTGGATTTGCTCGAGTGGAAATGAAATAAATTCAACTTTTGATCAAGTCTAATTTTGTTCTCTGCCATTGTATGAGCGTTCCTTTTCTTCTTTCAATTTTTGTTATTCGGAACTTAAGTTTTAAAGAACATTAAATTTTGTTGACTTTGTAATTGAGCGTTTCTCTGTGTTGAAAATTTTCATTGAAGTTTCCATTTTTAGTCGAATTTAAAATGAGTGATTGGTATTACCAATGGCCATATTATGTGGGATGACTCAGGCTTTGCATTTCTGCATTCGTACTTATTCGCAAGAAAGAAAAGTTAACTTTTGTATCAGTGGATTGGTTAAAGTGGAGAAAAAAAAATTGGATTCTGTATTAGGCGTTGCTGCAAGGTGAAAATTCTCATCAGCATTTGCATTTTTGTTGATTCTAAACTAAGTAATTTGGTTAGTATATTGAATGGTTTGATTATGGGGAACACCTTATGTTCAGTGGCGCTATTCTGGTTACTGATTCAAGGTTTGATATTGTGTGGATTGGTTTCTAGCATGCCAAACGTTGTGTTGATCAAATAATTTATTACTGGAGTTGTATTTGATCTTTGAAGTTATATCTTATTTCAAGATCCTGGGCAAATGCTTGTGGGTAATTGGGTTCTGTAGTTTACTGGAGATACAATTGGGATGGATTTCTTGGAGTTTTCAAAGGTTTATTTTCCATTGAATATTCAGACTTTTGCTTCATTGAGACAGATGTTTTTATGTATATTCTCTGGTAATTTAACATATAAGAGTCCATTGGGTATTTCTATGAAAGAATCTTGTGGTGATTCCTTGTTAGTTTTGTTCAGTAAACAAATAAAACTTATCACGCAAGTTTTTTTCCTTTTTTTCCCTTGTGACTATGCATTCAGGTATTTGCAGGATGCATTCAGGGTTCCTCTTGTCATACAAATTACTGATGATGAGAAGTGCATGTGGAAAAACCTCTCTGTGGAGGAGAGCCAAAGGCTTGCCCGTGAAAATGCTAAAGACATCATTGCATGTGGATTTGACATTTCTAGAACATTCATCTTCTCAGATTTTGATTATGTTGGTGGGTAAGTTGAACGTGGACATTTAAATAGATGTCTCAGTATTCTATTTGATATTTCTCAAATTAATAACATTATTATTCTGTATGCACTTTTTGTCCCTTGCTTTTAGTTTGCTTTGATGGGGTCATGGGGACTTCTTTCATACTTTCTTAGTTTGATGTAATTTCTTAGTTTTCATATTTGAGTGTTTTAGGGCTTTATGATTCCATTGGATTGTTATTATGTGTGTGCACATGCATATGCCTGCTTAAACACAGATATTTTAAACTTGTTTCAAAATGGCTTAAGTTTCTCGCAGTCCAATCTGTTCGGTGATTGATAAAAGAATATAACTTACTATCTACTTTTGATGTGATTCATAAAGTATATCCTCATCTAGTTTATGCCTCTGCTTATATGCTTGGGGTTTTTTTTCCTTATGCTCAATTATTCATTGAACTATTCAAGCTTGCCCGCATGAGTTTTCCCTTCATATTTTACATGTAACTGTGCTGACTGACTGATTTCACACGAAAATCATTTGTGTAGTTCCTTCTACAAGAATATGGTCAAGGTTGCGAAGTGTGTCACGTACAATAAGGTGCTTATCTTCTCCATATTAAAATTTATTTCTATATGCTTCCCTGTTTCTATTCCTTTGGACTTTTGGTATCAATTTGAGCATATTACATATTGTTTGTGATGTTCAGGTTGTGGGTATTTTTGGTTTCACTGGTGAAGATCATATTGGGAAAGTTAGTTTTCCACCTGTTCAGGTTAGTTCCTTTCCTTGGTTAATGTGCAGTTTGCCGTGTATGCACATTGTTTGAGCTCTGTATTTTAAATGTTCTGTTTGTTCATATTGAATACTTTTTAATATGCCATGATACTACTCTTTATTTTCGAAAATCAATTTTATCAAACTAGCATAGTTAGAAGAAGACTTTAGCACTTGGGCTCTCCAAATGCTAAGTTTAGACAAACATGCTTAGAGTAGTGTTAAAGTTACAGAATAGAGTCAATGAATAGCCCAGTTTAAGATATATTATGAATACCATCAATTTATTAAAATGAAAAATATTCATGATCTTGAACCCTTTGGAATACATGTAATATTTTATGCCAAAGCACATTATCAATAACCATATGGGAAGTTAACGGTACACAGAATCTATTCCGGATAATGGCACTGAAATTTAAAAAAAAAAATAGAGAAGGGAAAAGTTTAATGCTTTCCATATGTTGATTTAAAATTGCTTTTGATTTCTGATTGCTACTGTCACAGCAAAGTTTCAAAAATCTAGCAGACATTTTGAATAGATATTTAATAATTGATGAAAGCTAATGAAGCACGCCTATTCTATTGATCCTTTTAGAATATTATCAACTGGATTAATTATTGGTAGTTCTCATTAATAGTGGAGAACCATGCCAAGAGAACTTACATTCGTCTTAAAAGAAAACATGTGTGAAAAATACCCCTGAAGTCCTTAATTCCATAAAAAGATTCTTATCCTCCAAAACAAAAATGTGAAACCTCAACTTGTGCACAACATTTCTGTTTGGGTCGGATATTTGTTGCACCAAGCAATCTTTTGTTGCAATACCTGAAACACTTTTGGCCTTTGCTGTTACTGAGTGAAGGAACTTTATGGAAACCATGAAAAATGGAACTAGATCAGCTTTTGTATTCATGTTGTTTTTGTTATGATACATATGAGTGTACGTGGATTCAATGACCAAAAAATTAGTACCTGGAGTTGATTCAACAATTTGTGCTGATGCAGGCAGTTCCATTGTTTCCCAGCTCATTCCCACACTTGTTATCAAGCAATGATGATCTTCGTTGCTTAATTCCTTGTGCAATCGACCAGGTCAAACAGTCTCCATATTGAAGGGTTATGAAGATTGTTAAATGCTAATCAAAAAATAACTGCTTTGTAAATTTATAGCGTTTGTTCTTTTAACTTTTTGCTGTTATCCATATTGGCAATATTTTGCAAATATCGTGACAGAGTATTGATGTAAACATCAACTCATTGGATAGGTTAGAGTAAAACTCTGAATTCAATTGTTGATCTTTTTTGCTGTATTGGTTGCGTTAAGAATTGGAATTGAGTTCTTCACTTGTTGTGATAGCATGGATGATTCCAATAGAGTAGTGTCTCTTTTTGTGAAAATCTTATAGTGGTTTGTGGAGTGATAATCTGGATTCTGTTAAATGTGTTTTGTAATGCTATATGTCAATTAATTGATGTATTCTGCATATCAATCTGAATTTTGTGGTCTGGCTTGAATATTCTTTCAGTTTTTGAGTCTGGGGAAGTATGAATGCATTGCAATGCAATACTTGGACGTTTAATAAATAATATGTCATAATTTATCTGTGAAGTCCTTCAAATATGTTGGTGACTTTAATTGTAACAGGCCTGCTAACAATGTTACATGTAATAAAGATGCCTTTATATGGGCTTCCTTTCTTACATTTTTGCTTTATTATTTTTTTAGGATCCGTATTTCAGGATGACACGAGATGTCGCTCCTCGGATAGGATATCACAAGCCTTCGTTGATTGAGTCAACTTTTTTCCTGCCCTGCAGGTATTTAGACGATTTAGCATCAAGTTAGCTTTTCTCTGCAATTTTTAAGAAAATAAAAAAATTTGCTACATGCGAATTTGCTTATACAGCTTGGACATTTCCTGCCATAAATATTAGGGCATATATAAGAAGCAGAGCTATAAAAAATATTCTGTGTTTGATCATTCTTTCACTACTTGTTCAATTTTGGAGCTCAACTCCTTTTTTCTTTTGAAACATTTTTTTTATAGTTAATAGTTAGGAATTCAATTAGTTTTTTTTATATTGTATAGCCAAATGGCTTTGGGATGCCATTTAATTTTTGTGCTATTCAGTAAAGGCTTCTCTAGAATTAGTTTGCATAAAATGTTCCTTTTGAGTCTAATTGTGTCGCATGGTGATTGCAATGAAAAATTATGTATTATGCAACTTATGCATTCTAAATCTTTGCTATGCCATAACCTAAAGAGTATATTCACATACTTACACGAGCATCAGACTTGTGTTGATTTAAGCATATAGCTTGCTCCCACTAACATCAGTTAACTGTGCCTTTCTATGTATACATGCAGGGGGAGACAGGAAAAATGTCAGCTAGTGATCCAAATTCTGCTATATATGTGACTGATTCTGCTAAGGTCATTCAGAACAAGGTATTGTTGTGAAAAAGGCATCCTAAGTAGATACTCTCTCACAAAATCAGGCACGCTCATAAATATGACACGTGCGCTCAAACACTTAAAAGTACAAATCTTCCAAATAAATCTGAAAATTTAGGGCATTTATTGACCTTTTACTGGAATAATTATTTTCTACATGTGGGTAGCCAATCTGTCAAATATTAAATGATTTAAATAAACCCACGCTTTTCATCAAATGTGATAATATGGTTGCTGTTGCTGGGAAGTTCATGCACGTATTTTTGTCCCTTCCATGACTGCAATCTTGCAGCTGTGACCATGACCAATGAAGTCTTTCTTTCTTTTTATTTTTTTTTCTTTTTTTTTCTCATTTCATGGGAAGCATTGATGGGAGCTAAGCCATAGCTGAACAAGTCTGATAAATTTTCCATACTTTCATAAATTGTGATTGTTTTTATAAACTCTGGGCTAACATCTATAGCTAAAAAAGCATTGAAGGGAATGCTAAAATAAGAAACTCAGAAGTAAATTTTTCCATGTAGTGTCACAGGTGTGCGCGCACACACACGCCCATAATCTTGGGTACTCTCTTTTTAGATATGTTAGCCATTATCCGCTATGGTATTATTAGTGTCTTGACATCCATCAGATGGTTGGTCGGATAACTAAATAAATGTAAATTGCTATAATGCTCTAGCTAATTTCCTATTTGGACTTATTTTGTGGGGTTATTAATGCTTTTATTCAGTATGATGCATAATGATGTATGTGGTCATTAATGGTGAGTTTCTTTGATGCCTACAGATAAACAGATACGCATTCGCTGGTGGACAAGATTCTAGAGAGAAACACATGCAATTGGGTGCAAATCTCGAGGTAATAGACCTTTCTGCTTTTTTGTTAATTCAGGAATGCAAAAATCAACTTTAAATTTGTATTTTTGGTATCAAAGGGATAAACTCAAGATTTTATGAGATTTATTTTCTTCACCACTTACCCTTTTTCTTTAATCCTTATTATCTGAATTAATACATGAATTATGTTTCAAGTATTTTTTTTATCAATGTCAATGGGGAGACAGCAATTCCTTGGGGAACGAAAGCAAGAAAGTAAAAGGATTGGAGTGTGTGAAAGGGAGCGATCTTGCTTGCTTCTCAATGTTTTGTTAGAAAATTATCAGGGCCACGTCCTGTAATTTCATTATTGGGTTTTTGTTTGATTATTTAAACTGCTTATGAAATGGAAAGTGATGAATATTTATTCCATGTGGCCATTGTTCAGGTAGATATACCCATAAAATATTTAAGTTTTTTCCTGGAGGACGATGATGAACTTGAACTTATAAAGAAGGTGAGTTCCTTTATGTAGTATCAATTTAGCTTCTGATAAACAGAAGTCATTTTACTGCTACTTCGTTCCGTCTGTCTGACTCATTCATTATTCTCAAACTTTCATTTATCTAGGAATATGGTGCCGGCCGCATGTTTACAGGAGAAGTGAAGAAGCGCCTCGCTGAGGTTTTGACTGAAATTGTAGAAAGACGTAGTGCAGCTCGGGCTGCTGTAACAGATGAAATAAGTCTTCTCTAAGCCTTTAATATTGTCTTTAGATGGTGCATCTGCAATTTCTGTTGGCAGGACTTCCAATCAAATGTGATGAACGTTGCAATTTACATTTCTTCATGTTTTCTGCTATCAGATGGTGGACGCATTTATGGCAGTGAGACCTCTTCCCAATATGTTCGACTGAAACTAGCATTGGTATGCCCACTTCATTTGAACAATCCATTAATTTAGAGGACGCCAATGTCATTAATATTGCAGGCAACACGGTCAGAAAATTGCCAAAACTTTCTTTATCTTAAAAGAAGTTTATTCTTTTGGGTTAGATGAATGAATTTATAAATTACATAAAACAATCATACCCGGAATACAAGGTTGTTTGTTTTTGACATTCTCCAAGCTTGTAAGCTCGAGTTTCATTGATCATATTCTTAAAGGGAAATAGAATGTACTATTATTCATTTTTTTAAAATATCGAAAACAGAATGTACTATTGATTGTTTCAGGAAAAGAAAAGAAAAAAAAAAACCGAATGTGCAATCTCGAGTGCAAAATTTATTTATTTATTTGGATAGCATGCCAATTTGTGGCAAAGCTCTAAGTAGGCAAAAAGTGCAGAATATATGTCAACTTGTATCGAATTATCTGTGTAACCTTATTATCCCCCTTTAGCTTCAAGCAGTGATAATCATACCCCATTGGCGACCTTGCCACCATTAATCGTGAAAAAATATTTTATAAAGGGATTTTTAGGTGTGTTCATTAATTGGTTTGGACAAAGAACTGCGTTGTTAATTTTTGGTAGATTTGTAGCAAATGGTGGAAGTATATAGTGAATTATTAGAAAGCAGTGATTGACATTGAAAAAGATATACAGGTGACATATAGTTAACGTTGAAACATTGGAATTGTCGTATTTAGTTTTATGCTTTGGTTCGTTCAATTTTTTACTTTAGTTTTCAGTCTTGTCTCTCATGACAAGGGTGTGAGAATGAGTGTCAGTAGGGCTGTAAAGTTCAACTGATAAACTGCAAAAACTTCTCAATTCTTTTGCAATTGAACCACAATTTTTGATTATTCGTTAATTTTGGATGGTTGTGAATAATAATCTCTTAAATTCGTTATTTGCAGTTTGGTTGCGGTTAATTCTTCTTTCTAACCGTCAAGATCGAACCACAACCACACAACCTTATATATAAGCACAACAATATTTTATGAAAGTAAGCCAAAAATGCCAAAGTGAAGCCGAAAAATAAACATGGTCCAAGCGAAGCCTACAAATTTGACATTTGAGAAAAAAACCTCTCATTTCACTCATCTATTCCCAAACTCACGCAAACAAAAAAGAAGGAATCTTTTTTTGACTACTTGTTATGTATTAACCGCAAGAAATAATCGCGTTCACCCGCATCCGCATGACTTAGTTTGGGTGGTTCCAATCGCATTTGCGGTTTAACTGCAAATGCGAATATTTTCAACCGCAATTTGCGGCGCGATTTGGTTAGAAGCCTAAAAACCACCCAAACTGCATTTGTGTGTCAAGTTTTTTTTTCCCTGAGTGTTCTAGGTTTGTTTCGTTTTCTGTTAGGGTTTCATTCTTTATCCTATGATGATGATAGGATAAAGACAACTAGTTAGTTTTGGCACCTACAATACCACCATCTCCACTCATTAATCCCCTATGGACGTTGTTAGGAACCTTTTGGCCTAAAGACAGGTGAGTTTAATCTAGTGAAGCAAACTTTGGCGGCTCTATGGCGATATGTGTGTGAGGTTCGTATCAGAAGGGTTGACGAAAATCGTTTTCTGTATTGGTTTTTAAACAAGATTGATATGGAACTGTGCTTGACGAGAGTCCATGGATGTTTGACCAGAGAGAGTCCTTGATTGTAGGGTTGTAGCAAGAGATAAGAATCCTATATTGGCCGAATGTGTTCATGCATTAATTTGGATTCAAGTGCATAACTTTCCATTGGGGTTTATATTAGAAGTGGTTTGTAAGATTGGGAAATATAGCAAGAGTGTTGAGAACTTCTTCACTGTGTTGGATAACGTGTAGGGAAAATGCAGCAGAATTTTTAAAATATTTACACATTATCAAACGCCAAGATCCATACAAACAATCGATACATACAATAAAGAAGAAGTTGCAAATGTTTACTTTGTAAAATGACGAATAACCGCGACAAGCACTATTGAGTCACAAACTTGTTGATCCTTTTGTGTTCAGCCAGCCATTCCACAACACCAAAAGTATGGTGTCTCTATCAGTATCCACACCACGTTGATCCACAATCACGGCTAGGAGTTTGCGGCTCAGGACTGAGTTTGAATCGGTGCGTTATGAACACTTTTATGGAGCTAGGTATTTGCAGCTTTTGACAAGAAGAAGGATATCAAGGGCAACAATGTTTTTCTCACCCTATGCACGACTTAGACTCCCAAAAATTCACTTAATACACCCTTAAATACTCTAGTCCAAATAGGGTCAGGGTTTGTTAAACACCTGTAATATCTCCATGATTATAGCCCACATCAAGTGAGATATCTTCCTATCTTGTAGGTAGATTTCCAAATCCTTTTGGGACTCATTATGGATGGCAACACCCTCCTTCTTGGAAGCAAATTAAACTCATTCTAACACTAGGAATGGGTTTAATTAACCCTAATTAACTTAGGCTTAATGGGCTTTGGGTTTCCACCTATTAAACAAGCACGTTGCAACATATATCCAAGTCCAATAAGGATTTGTATTTTATTCAATTATCCAATAATTAAATAAACATGGATGATCCTAATTTAATTAAGACTCATCCAGAGGTGTCCTAATCAAATTAGGACTACTCAATATTGCACTCTAAACCCTTAGTACTGACACAAACTAGTCGAACTAGTTTTTGTCATTTCTCAAATCATATTCACAATAGGAATCCTACCTAAACTAGGAATTCTAATTGCATTATGACTCTCAACATTGAGAATGATCCTAGTGTTATAATTAATTCTATTGAAACATAAGACAATCATTAGTTTTCATTTCAGAACTGATTCTAGTTACACTAGGACTCCTATTTCGATTAGGATTCTTAGTCAAATGAGGACTCTAGTATGAAATGAGATGTTTGGGTTTCTAAATTAATTATGTATCATCTTAAGGTATCCTACATATTTAGGTCGCCTCTTTGAGAATGTTCATCCATGAGTCAAAATAGGAATCCAAGTCAAACTAAGACTGCTCACTTGAACATTATTCATCTCATGAATAACGTTATCCTTACAATATGTTATTGTGTGTGACCCTCTAGGCCCTCATTCACGAGGGTATTAACCTAAGATTTGAATCCTAAATTACTTGGTAAGATTGGACCCTAGCTAGCCATTAAACTCCTAAGTGAACTCGAGTTGTCGTGGAGCGACTTATGCCTATCATGAAAGATTACTGTGTAATTCGGTCACTTGTCATTTTGTGTCTCTTCGAGTATAGGGCATAGATAGTGTCAACCATTCACCTCGAAAGAATTCATTCATCAATTACCAAGTTACGAGAAACTATACCAAATTGATTCAACTTCCCAAATTGTAACCAATTAGACCATGTCAATGGATTTAAGTTCTCTTTACTCAACAGATAGGCCCAAAGAGACACTTTCCTTATATTACTAGGGGTGACAATCCTATCTTGATCACACACCATACTCAAATGTTTCGTGATGCAACCCAACCTTCACTTTTTAGCCACCCTAGTCAAGTTACGTAGAATGGGATTAAAGTTGCATGACTAGATATTAGCATGTCGTGGTAATCTCAAGTCAAAGGACTAGTTAAACCATCTTCCACAGTTGAGAGTTCTCCATTGACACTCAATTAATTTACCATGTGGTTTCTCAACAGCAGGTCAGTCCATGACCCACATTAACACTTAATTTTACGCCTACATGTTTGGCCCAGATATTACATAACTACTTTCCATGGGGAAATGAAACCAACCAAACCATGTGTTAGCCTCAGTGATTGTCGACGCCCAATGATGACAATTGTTGACTATACACATTTAGATATAGTGTTCAAGTACCGATGTGTTCCTTGCCAGCCATGACACACAAGGTGTGAACCTCCTATATCATGGACATCGTTTTATTGATCTAATCATACCAACCAAAATGATTCTCTTATCATATTAATTAGCGAAATGAAAACATGTCTTTTATATTTTGTTGTTGTTACTTATGTGGTGCCCTTTATGGTTGGCTCCTAGGACACCTACACTAACAATCTCCCACTTGCACTAGAGACAACCATTCCAAGTATCTCTATACTTGAACTTGTAATCACAATATGACAATCTAAGAGGGGAGATGAGGGGGTGAGTTAGATTTTTTGCTAAAAGTTAAAACCTTTAAAACCTTTTTGTAATATTTTGGAAAAACAAATCAGTAGCTAAATCCAAAACACGCTACAATTATTGAAATTAATAACAGTAAAGAGATAAAGAGATAGAAGAGAGAAGTCCTCGATTTATAGTGGTTTAGTCCTATTTGACCTACGTTCACTCCTCTAGCTGACTCGAGAGTTTGAGTCCACTAAGTCTTCCTCACTTGTGGGTGGAAGCAAACCGTTAAAAATCCTTGTTTTGCAGGCTCACAAGAAATCTTCTACACACTTGTTTTCAGGCCAAAACAAGAAAACCAAAACTAGTTTTCCTAGGTTCACTAATAAGCACTCTTGTTTTTCAAGACTTCAACAAGAAAACCTAGATTACTCAGGCTTTAAACATTAAATCTTGATTACAAATGGTTTCTTAGATTGAGAATTATATTCTCACACTAACTCATAAGGAAAATAACAAATCAAAAGCCCAGCTGGTATGCCACGATTCAAGAATAAGAAGAGAGAGAAATTCACAAATCAAATTTGCAAAGCTTGGGCACACTCTGAAAAGTTGTTCTTCTTTACCTCTGTACTGTAGATGTCTATTTATAGCTGCTCTCTGAAAAATAGTCGTTGTAAATCTCAATGTAGTCGTTGTGAGAGAGTTGCAAAATCCTGAAATTACTAGCGTCAATACATGCTAAGTGCATACCATAGGTACTACGTGCGTAGTTCTTGAATCTATCAGAGTAGTACACACGGAAATCTCCTTTAGCATGCATAATACGACTTCCAATAGCTAATGCTTCTCTTAAAATATCTTCAGGTGTCTACTACGTGCGTGGATTAATTCTTTGTGCGTAGATAGTTTCTTCTATGCGCTTCACGCATCCTTCTACGTGCATTGATGGCTTTCCAAAGTTCTCACCTATGATTCTTGATGTCACTGTGTCAGAGAATATTCAAATTCAAATCTTGAGAAGTGTCTAGGCTTTGTGATGTTGTCTATGTCATCCTCATTTACGTGCTTAACACACATGTTACGTGCGTAACATAATGTATTATGTTACAACTGTATCTGTCAGAGAATATTTCCTTTAAGAATTAAATTCCCAAGGTGTGTCTTAAATTTGCCTCCATTCAAGAACTCGTATAAGTGCACAATATGAAGTTTTACATGCGTAAACATTCTGCTTAAGAATTGACGAAATCTTCTACGTGCATTTCGCCGAGATAAACGTGGCTTGACTTGTCTCGTGACTTCTCATCAATTTGCATCAAGATCTCATCTACGCTCATAGTATATCCTTTAATGTGCATAGAATGATACGTCTTCTAGATTAATATTTCTTTCTTCTGTTCTATTAGCATATATATCCATTTAAGTGCACAACATCACTTTGGACCATTCTGTCTTCTGATATGGACACGTTTACGCGCACAACACCCATTGTACGTTCATTATATATTCTTCTGCATGCATAATGTCTATTCTGGAACATCCAATATAACTCCCACATGATCACCGTGCGCAGATCAAGATTTAATGCGCTTAGATCATCCTTCAACGTGCTTAGAGAGTTTTAGTACTTGTGTAACTTAACTATTTCAGGTGTTTTGTTTAATCATCAAAACTTAGAAGGAATTTTCATTGTGAACCCAATCGGTTCAACAATCTCCCCCTTTTTTATGATAACAAAACATTGAAAGAGTTTGCACTCCCCTAAATCAATGCATCTATTTAAAAACATTTAGACAAAAAATTTGATGAATTTGATCAAGGTTGTTAAACGTTGTCTATGCGTTAATCCTTAAAAATATATAGAATGGAATATCAAGCAACCAGAGGACAATATTTCTCCCCTGTTTAACAAACTCTTGACAATATTTCTCCTCCGTTTTGTTATAAGCAAAAAGATTATTGAAAAAATAATCCATACAAGTATTAGAGCAAACAAGACAAAATATCAGAGCAGATTTGGAATAAGAAAATATGGCATTAGATAACAAATACATACACAATTTCAAAACATATATAAACAAGGTAGGAATGATACAAATGTGTATGCATGACAAAATGTGGATTTTTGTGCTATGAAGATCACTATTTTGTTGTGGAAGGACTTGGATTCGAACTAGCATGATGCTTAATCTTGCACAATGCTTCTAGTGCTTCGCAGGCACGATCCCTTAACACCAAAAAACTTCACGCCGTTTTGTGAGATTTTTGAGAATCTGTCTTAGAGAGAGAATGTCTAGCAATAATTGATCTTCGTCTTCATCATCGGATGTATCAATAAATACTTCTCCTGGAAGTGGAGGTAGACTAACAACCTCAGCTTTGTATTTTTCTATCAACCCTTGCAGAGCTTTGATCCGTGCATTATGTTATTGGACTTGTGTAAGGTCAGCTAGGGTCATTATGGGTGTAGCACTAATGATTTCACATTCGAAATCACTCGAGTAACTTGAGTCACTTTCAGAACTGTATTCCTTTGCTTGCTCTTTCATGATGTTAGCTATGAATTCCTCTCTCATCTTCCTTACCCTTTCTTTATCACTGTAAGCTTGAGACACTCTAGAAGATGATGAAGGTGCATGTCTAAATTCTCCGATTCTTTTCTCAGTAGGAATTTCAGTCTCAGTTCTTACTTTTCAACCTCAGGTTCTTCCTCAACTACTTTTCTACCACTTCCTTTATCGGCTCATTTGCAACTTTTTTAGCTAATTCTTCATAAATTTTCATAGATGCTGCTTCTGCAATTTCTTGAGCTAACTTATGTATTTTCTCAGATACAACACTTGCAACAGATTTTTCAACCTTTGTTTGCGCTACTTCTGTCACGTGTCACGTGTTCATTCTCAATATTCATTGCCTTAGCTGCATCAACATTCTCAGCCATCTCAGGCTGCTCTTCACCAACAACTGGATACTTCTCTTCAATAGAAGGTTTTGAATTTAAGTCAACTTCACCATCATCATTTCCATAATCATCATTCTCATTATTATTTTGTGGAGGAAAGGTTGCTGGAGGAGGTGGATTGTTCTTCAAACTTTGAATTTCTTCTCTTAGACTTTTGAGAACTCTAAAGTTCTCTTGAAATAAGGTGGTAAGAAGTTCAAAGTTGGAAGCGGTTTCATCTTTAAACGAAGCTATTTCAGCTTTAAACCCTCAAAATTCTTGTCTTAATTTGTCAAGTTTTGTTTTCCTCTTTCGGCTAGAACTAGAACTAGCTCCAATCTCTATTTCTGTTGGCAATGGTTCCTCACCTACACCTTCTTCTTCTACCTCCATTTCCTCTTTTTCAACATTTTATTGCTGTTGTTGCTCGCCTTTTCTCCTCACAAAGATCATGTCTCTTTTCTTTGGCATGCAATTCTTGTCTCTTTCATAGAACATAACATTGGTTTCCCTTAGGTAAGGCTGATAAACATAGCCTCTACCTACTATCCTGTAGAGCTTCATGCCTCGAAGAGATGATGTTTTGATTTTCCTAGACTCCAATACTTGTGTTGAATCATATCCTTTGAAATCCACTTGGAAGCGATGGAAAATCTTTGTGAGGTGGCTAGAATATGGCATGCTTTCTCTTCTTTGCCGATCCTTCATTTTGAAAGTTGGCAAATTGAAATTCTTCACTTTATCCAACATCCAATCGAGCACCACATTTGCAAAGTTAATTTGTCTCCCAGTCATCAACAAGTAATTCATTATTAGATCTTTGACCTGTTAATGGTGACTGAGTGTGTGACTTGGGCTAGATTATTTTTGTGAACGCAATGTACACCATCTTCCAACGTACTCCAAGATCATTTTGATCAAGATGCTTCGCATCCACCTTTGCAACACCATATCTGTCGAGCATAATTTTCTTAATTTCATCAAGATCAACTATTACTTTGTTTCCTTCTTCATCAAAATAATCTAAGACTCCCTTCTCCTTCCTTACAATACAACCACTCTTGCTCAATCCAAACAAGTCATGGAGAAGATCCATGATAAACGCATATTCATACGTATTTATGTGCATCAATTCATATTGTTTTGAATACGAATTGAGCGTTTGTCATTAGTTTTGGTACTTCTACGCTTTCTATTGTGTTTTTCAGGTAAATTGATGATGTCTTGGTGAAATG
>CAODLS011325012.1:0-20933 GCA_948243855.1 Flueggea neowawraea | reverse complement strand
GACACACCAGGCCCGACCTCACGTACGTCATTGTTCATCTTAAGTACGTGAATCATCATGGAAAACCCAGCACACGTACGCCAATCGTTGAAAACACGTATTCTGCAAAAACAGTGCCTCACATACGTTAGCCTGAAGCGTCCGTACGTGAGACTGCCATAACGTGCGTTACATTTGCATCTGTGTGCGTTAGCTGACTTGTTTATCGTTTCTTGAGTTCTCTTGTTACCTAACTCATTCTGGATCATTTCTAACACTTAACTACATCCAACCTAACATGATTACATCATTCACCATCCATTGGTATTCCCAAAAGTCATCCATATCATATTCGAAAACTATAGGGATCATAATTGAAAAAGTACGGGGTATTACAGGAACAAACACAATACAACGTACGTCATTCATGCCAACGTACGTTGATCATCCTTGCACCCCAGATAACGTACGTCGTGATTATCCAACGTACGTTATGATCCTTTTTCAGATAACGTACGTCTTGCTTGTTCCAACAACGTGCATTGTTCACTACTCTAGCCACATACTCGACATTTCATGCTTCCAAACGTATTCTTAACTTCCAATCATAAATTCCTTCACTCTCGGGACTTAACGCCACCCAAACTTTTATGGATAACACCCTTAAACATTCTCAAACATCTTCAAACACCCAACATCATTTAAATCACTTGAGGTTCAAATAGGGATTGAAGTAAGATCAACCAAATTTAAATGACGTTCCACCTAAAGACCTTGTCGGAATTTGGTCGGAATGTTACAGAGAATTGATCAAAACAGACCGGGCATTACATACTTTCCCCCTCAAAAGAAAATTGTCCCCGAATTTCCGAAAGATTCAGATTAGAAAGATTATAGAGGCATACAGAATTAGTACGGAAGTTTTTTGCTAAAGGTAGCGTCAAAATAACTTCACCGCTAGACAATGAAAAACTTTAGGACCATCGACTAACATCAACACATAAATATATGGCTCTTGCAAAATAATAAAAAAAAATATGCCCAATATATGTTCAATTGTATTATTTATGTCATCATGTGTGCTACTCAATTACATTACAAAATTGCAATATTCGAGCCCTATTGTTTGTACATATTCAACTAAACTAAATCATACCAACACAAAACCAAACCACACAGCACCACACACCCACATACCCAAACCAAACCGACCCTCTCACAAAAAATCAAATCAGACCCATCTCCCTCCTCCTCCTCCTCCTCCTTCTTCTTCTTCTCTCATACACACATGCACCAACCATTCCATACAAACCCGTCTCTCTTTCTTCTTCTTCTTAATTGTTTTTCTCTTTGGCGCGACAAAGAAATTGAAGAGAGAGAGATAGAGTTGACGAGAGAGAGGGTTGGAGCGAGAGAGAGAGAACAGATAACATAAAGAGCTTACAAGAGAGAGAACAGATTCGATGCTTCTAATGTGAGAGAGAGGGAGAGAGAAAGAGTAGATGATGTTAGGAAATTGGGACACAAGTAGAACAAAAGAACAAAAAAATCGGTGGACTTTGAGGTGTGATTAACATTATCTTTTAAGTGTTAATTGCCCTCACTACATACTTCAATTGGGTTTGGCAACACACTCGTAGGATACAACAAAGTTCGAGTTTAATAGTTGCAGGCTATTATTAGAACTCTCCTTAATTTAAAGAACTTGAATAGACACTAAAAACAGTTTAAGAGATTCGGTTGGAACCAAATGGACACCTTTTCTGAATGGCAACTGTTCAGGACATAATTGAAATTAAAACCCCAAAAGAAAAGTTGAAAAAATAAAAATTTAATTTGATGTAAAACTTAAAATCTTTATTTTGATGCTCAACATGTTTCCAAGTGCCCATCAGGGTCCTTAAACATAATATTAAGCCCACATTGCAACTTTCCCTCCAACAACCAATCTGGGTAATTTGGTACCTTCCATAATAAAGAGTACTCATGGATATCATTCTTTAGCAATGTGGGATACAAGTTCTTTCACCTAGACACAAATCACGTATTTATCCACCTTAGCTACGAGGGGGCAAAGACATTCAAAATTGGATTGATACAAGTGTTGGGTGTTGTGTATGTATTCAGCCATTGCATCATGAGACTGCAATATTCGAGCCTATGGTTTGTACGTATGTGCCAATTAAATTCATTTAAGATTTCCCATTCGAGCCTATGGTGAAAGTATTAAGAAGAAGTTTCTATGAACTAATAAATAAATAAACAAAATGATTCAAACAATGGGAAAAAGTTGAAAAAAGCTTCTTAATACGTTTTTTTTAATCAAAATTGATGCTTCTTTCAAGATTGTCCTTTTATGTTTTTCCGAGACTTGCCTCCACCAAACAGAATAACCAAACATTCTCAGCGAAAGTGAAAAATATTACAATTTGGCTGGATACCTTGGAGTAATTACTTCACTTAGCGCAGCAGTCTTTTCTTTAAAAAATAAATACGAAATTTCATTAATTTAAAGTGGCGACTGCATGGTGCAGCATTTCAAGTTTTATTAATTGTGCCCGCACCACTGAATGTTTCACATATTCTAATAATTCCATTCCATTTCATATTTACTAATTTAAGTTCCTTTTATTAATTTTTTTAATTTTGAAATAGCTATGCTATTTTTTTTGGTTTAGTTCTCTCCACTCACTGCCATTGTTCTTTTCCTCACCATTGAAAAGCCAAGATCGTGACTGCAAAGCCGAAAACGCATTTTAATTCCAGCTTTGTCTTTGAACGCCACTTACATCGCCAAAATTCTCCAGTTTTCATTAGAAATTGTATCAGATGCCATGTTTAATTTGCAAACATGTGCTTTTACATCTCTCTCTCTCTCTCTCTCTCTCTCTCTCTCTCTCTCTTCTCCCCTTCCCCATTCTCTCTTTGTGCCGACGTCGACAAAACTCTTCCAAGTTTTTTGACGCTGACGAAGCTCTTCTCCTATGAAAGGCTCAACGTCAACGAGAATTTATATTTTTGACGGTGACGGTTTTGTTTCTTTCTTGCTTTTTTATTTTTGTTTTGTTTTAGTCAAAAATTATAGAATTTGTAGTGGTGACGTATAGTCAGGAGGATGGTGGAGATCTTGTTAGGAGGATGCTGGTTTGGTGAAATATGTCAAAGATTAATATATTTAATTTTGGGTTTTTGTATCTACATTCAATTGATATCAAATTTGATGAATGAATTTATGCTGGTATTTAAGTAGTATTTAAGTGGTATTCAATAGCCTTTAGTTTGACATCCAATTAGATCTATGAAATGTTATTATTTTTTAATTTCCAATCAAACCGATAGAATGTTATCCTGGTATGCAAATAATATGCTAACAGTAATCAATCAAATTCATAGGATGTGATTTTCATATCCAAACAATATTCAAACAATACTCAATTGGTATCCAATTTTTATTATTCTAGTATCTAATCAAATTCATGAAATATTATTATTTTCAATTTTAATAAGATATTTTGATTGTTATTTTGGTAGAAAAACAGTACTCGAATGACATTTCATCGCTTTTCAACCATATACATGTAATTTTACTTTAGTTTTTAAGTTGTATTAAACTAGTATTTAACTGGAATTTATTTTTTTGGTGATTGGCTTGCACAAGGGCATTATAGGGGCTCGAATGCGATGCCCCACATGATAAACATGATTTTTTGTTTTGTTTGCTTGTAATTTTTGAAACTTACTACTAATTGCTTTCGAAGTAAAGATTTATAAAATTTGTTCCCTAATTTGAAATGGGTTACATAAAGAGATGAGAGGCCCAACGAGTAAGTTAGGCGTAAAATACAATTTCCCTAACAATGGTATACTAAACAGTGGGCTAAGAAGATGAATGTTTACAATTGAGGCCCAACCATAAGACACCACATATAAAGTGGAAATTATACTATATTGGTACAATATTTTATAATATTTATTTTAAACGTACAACTTTTGTATATTACAAATTAAGCATCAATTTTTTTAAATTTACACATATTTATTTTTAAATTTACAACATACAATATAAATACAACATATATATAACTTATATACATACATCATACATACAATATATATACAATATATAGATATCATATAAATAACATATATACAATATAGAAACAACATAAATATAATATATAGATAACATGTAAGATACATATAAACAATACATAAATAAATCCTGAAATATAAATAGACTTTAGACAAAATTTAAACAAGTTTCAGTCAAATCTGAAAATATAAATAGACTTCAGATAAAATCTGAACAAGTTTCAGACAAGTCCGTGAAGTATAATTTCGAAATTTTTTTTACTCGCGTGTAATTTCAAAATTTTGGCCAAATATTAAAAATTAGTGTACTGAACCAATGATTATGTAAAAACCCCAAGTATAAAACCATGTCATGTCACCAACCCAAAACACCTAAACCTTACCCATTTATGTTGGGACCCATATGCCAATCAAAGCGAACCAACATTGAAAGAGTCAATTATATCAAATATCCTAAATAAAATGTTAAATTTGATAAATAAGTAAATATAATTTTAATTTTGACAAATAAAAATATACATAAATTTATTTTAAAAAATGTCATATGGAAATTTTTGGATGCATTGTAAAAATGTTTAAACATATTTTGAAAAATATCAGATGGAGACTTTTAGAGACTTTATAAATCTATCATTCTTAGCAAAGTTTGGATCATATTTTTATTTCTCAAAAAGTATTTGGACTGGGGCTAAAATCATTTTTTTATATTTAATTTGAGTATAATTGTGTAATTTCCCTGCATACCACCACCACCAACCTAAAAAATAGACCACCACCAACAGACCACACCGGAAGCAAGAATAGACGAAGCCACAACCACATTCCAGGCTCCGTTGAGCCACCAAAACTGCCCACTGTTGAAGCTTAGTGAAGAGACATGTCGATGACGACAAGATCATATCCATCCTTCGATCACCGTCACAAAACATAACCAACAAGAGTTTAATCTAACATTAAGCAAGAAAATGAAAGTAAGTTGTAATCTAAGAACATTCCCAACACTCTTTATTTGGCTATTTATAATATTATAATTAATTTAATTTCTCCCTATTATTTACATTAAAATTTAAATTTTATTTATTTTTTCTTCTCATTAATTATTATTCTATTACTAATTCAAAAAATGCGTGAGTAAATAATTTTATATTTTTAAAGAGTTAATATTCACTCTTTTTACTTTCTATTGATTTGTTAACAAAATAATAATGAAACCAGTTACTTTATGTTTAATCCTCCACACAGTTTCCTCATAAAGCCCTTTCTGATGTCCAGTTCATTTACGAAAGACTTCTTATGATTTTTGTAGTATTTGACAGTTTTACACTCTATTGCTATAGAGTTTGACCTTCAAGCCATTCTTAACCACCTGAATGATAATTAATAGTGACACTCTTTGTTATGAATTTTCCTTGAATGATTTGATGAAATCCTATCCTGAAAAAGAAAGCTCAGAACAACCATTAACAATATAAGGATTATGGATCAGCTATCCCAGCCATTTACTGTAATATATATTTTTCATCGTCCTTATTTTCGTCATTCTCAAGAATTCTTATAGACGCAAAATGTCAATTATTCTTAGGCAGATGGTAAACCTTCAATTCGGGGAAATTCTTATATGAGATACGAGTTAATAGAGTATTTATGCTTCCTTAACAATTCAGCTCTACTGCCACTAACAGCACTTATAGGATGTCAACCTAGAGCAATTAAAGTAATTATTGCTCCAGCCCCAGTTCAATAGGAATCTTCCAGGGTCCTCGTGTTCAAGAATTTTATGTTGAAGCTATAGAACAAGAACTCATAATGAAATGATGGAACAATTGAACCAGGCAGCACCTCTTCAACCTTCTCCAAGTTTTCGATTTTCCAGCAGAAGACATGTTGATTACCGAGACAATAATGGTGACACTTCATCTGAAGGAGAAATTCCAATGCTATGCAACCATCCCCGTAAAGCCTCCCGGATAATGACAAACCTGTGAAATAAAAGCTGTTTATTTCACATGTATATGTTTTCCCTCATAGAGTCAATTATGTCATGCTATATTATGAGTGAAAAATGTCATGCTCAATTATATCATCACTTATGTCATAGAGTCAAAATATATTGGCCACTAAAATAAAAAATAGTAGGCCATATCAATTATATAACTTGTCACTTTGTAAATCTTGAAGCATAGATAAAGGTTTCACTTATTCAATAAGAAGCAGACCAAGTTCCATATCAAAAGTCCTTTGTTAGTATTCTCAAAATGAATTTCTAAAGTTTCTTTTAATCTTTTGAAATTCCAAGAGTTATTTGGAAGGAAAATGAAACAATCCTAAATATACTCTGTACTTGTCATAAAAATGGATCATGTACATAAAAAATATATAATACTATTTTCTGGTCACTACTGCATATAAATTTCAAAAAAAAAATTTCTTAAACGTTGCAAGTCATTTAAGAAGAGACCCAATTAGGTTTGAAAACAGTGTGAGAAATCATGTTCATTAGAGTATTTTATAAATTTCAAAACAAGTTCATGTAAATAATTAAATAAAATATATTTTTTAAGAGGATTGATCAACATTGTATTCCACCATGTTAAAATATAGTGAACTTCAACATGTAAAAATTTATAATTATGAACCCCCTCCAACAACCAACGGGTCGGCAAATCCACTACCTAATATTATGGGTGACAATTCGTGTTATTCGTATCGTAATCGTGTCATGTCATTTTATTATCACACATCATTATATATTCATTATACATAACATAAACATTAAAAAAATTAATTTTGTGTTATTAGTATCGTGTCATAATCGTGTACACCGTAATCGTATTATCGTGTCATAAACGTGTCAAAAATTGTCAGCTCTACCTAGTACAATTCTTAATTCTCTAATTGTAACATGACAATAAAACGCAAGCACATCAGCAAATTTTGGCAAAATCTAATGATACGACTCCCAATTAACATTTATCATGAACATCCAAATATGATAAATAAATGCTAATTACATAATAAAAAAAGACGCTAAAAACCATCGCAGGAACATCCAAATATCATAAATAAATGCTAATTACATAATAAAGAAAACCTGAAGTCTTAATCACACTGATCTAACAGTTGTTGTGTCCTAATTAATTACAGTAAAGGAAAAACGCCAGACGCAAAGAAACTCAATTAGAATGTCTCTACGATCAAATTTTAACATAAATAAGCAACTCACTACAAAATCAGATTTGAGGATTTCTTATGTCTTCGTCAGTCTCTACGGCAGCCTTCATTCCAAGATTTGCATTTTAAACGTCTGATTGCTCAAATGGCACACGCACAAACAACTGCCCGTGTAGCGTTACGACAGCGGATGTCTGGTGTGGATCAATTCTCGAAGGTAAGCTCACAACCTGAAAAGGAGAAAAAGAACGAAATGTAGACAATTATTTGCTCGAGTCGAAGATATAAATAATAGGAGTAATATCAAAATTTCAGAACAGTGACTTCAAATTGAACCAAGGACTTGCAGTGAAAAAAAAAATGAATCAAAGACTGTTGACATGCGATGCAACATTACCAGTCATTTAATTTTTATCCTCGAATTAAATGTGCATTCTAGTCTAGGTTTGCTATTCCGCACGACTGTATATACCTTTTTGAAGGGTGTGACACCCCATGGATTATCAAGTTGCCCTGGTTGACCAGAAATAATTAATCGTCCAGCTGGATCAGACTGAACATGCACCTGGTTTAGAAAAAAAAAAATCAGACACAAGATTAATATGAATTTACTTTGTGAAAATGCCCTGCTCATACAAAAACAGCTAAATGAGACAATGCCAAGATGAACATCATGCCTCTGTCATTCGCAAAGTTGAAATGCTCATATAAAAACAGTTAGTATTTACTAATCTTATCAGACTAGTAATTGACACAAAATTTCTATTTGGCTGAAGTGCAATACCAGTTCCATGCTCCAATTTATATCAATCAGGTTCACCAGCTGAGATCTTACTTCTTGTTATACACAAAAAAAAGGGTTCACAAGTTCAACTTAAATGGAGCATGAGACTAAAATTAATTAAGATAGCATAAGGCAAAACATATGTGCCCAAGCTTGAATCTATTCCATGCAAAGCAGCTCAAAATTATTTTCATATAAGCCTCTTCCGAGTAAAAACAACAAACGAAACAGAAAATGTAACAGGAAGGAGTCACTGACTTGCTATATATTTCCAAATGTATTTTCATACATTATAACCTCAAAGCTTTTTTTTTTTTCTTCTTGAACTGGAATGAGAGACTTTCATTAACTAGAAACAGTAGCAGAGTACAAAGCCAAAGACAAACAAGAATCAAAAGGTCTACCCCAAACTCAAAAATCGGGCAGAGAAACTGAAGCTTGATCAAGTTTGTGAGTTAACAGATTTGCCAATCTAGGGATAAACTCAACTCCAACATAATCAAGTTGAGATAGAATACTCCTACAATCCGAAACAATCAGTCCAAAAAAAGAAAGATCAGCTTAATTCATTTTAATAGCATCAACCGAGACAAAAGCATGACTCGACCACAATTCTGCACAACTTCCGCTCCAAAAACCAGCACCTTGAAGCTATATATATACTCTAGAAAGTAAAAAGAAATAAATCTATGCCACTTGAATGTATTTCCTTTTATTGCTTAATGCCTTGTTGCACATGTAGCACTTATATCTTCACTAATTCAGCTGCCATCTACTTAACAAACTGCTAGCAAACTTTTTAAGTATTAACCCTCTACAGCCCACACTACGATATTACAATAACCTTCTCAGTTTTCCAAGCTCCAAAAGATACAAAGTTGTACTATACATACAAATTATCTTAATTCTTTTAACTCACTGCACCATCATAATGTACCTATAAAATGATCTTTACTGGTTTTTTTCCCCCATTTACAGACTATGTAAGTCATTTTTTATCCAAGATTTTTCAGCATAACAGCCTTGTAATGTCTCGAGCTTATGTTATGCACCATACTTACAATTATGTCTTGTAACCTTTCACTGGGAAAAAAGATATTCATACATGAATGCATATGCATATTCAACAAAATGCTAATTTTATAGTCCTACTTTATAACTACATATCTATCACTCAACACTGAAACTAAGAAAAAAATCACGTATTACTTCTCCCATTTAAAACAAAGATCATCATTACCCCAAGTTGCGAATATGTACAATTGCAGAAGACAAAGAAAACTGGGGGCTAGGAGAAAAAAGAAGAAGGAAAAGCGTTTCAAGGCATTACCTCTTCACGTAGAAGCCCCGGAACCAGTGCATAAACCTCAAAACAATCATTCTGCAAATAATTGACTATGTAAACATACTAAAGCAGGTGCTAGCAAAAGTTTCAAGCTTCTGTCGCCCATTTTAAGAAGTCATATGAGTGAGAGTAGAAGAAATCTTACAGTTCTTTGCACATTTATCTTCACCCAATCAGCTGGGGGTCCAATATCAATGACCATTGTATCCCCTCTGCCAAAAGAAATACCCATTCTGAGCACTAGCAATAACAAAGGTCTAAAACTACAATAAAATAATGAGTGATCTTAACTGTTGCTTAATCGTTTTCACATGAGAAACACTCAGAGTACGCTCCACACTTGATGGCTTTTTGCGCTTCAGCAAACCTGGAATTCAATGAGTAGGGTTACAAAGAGGAAGCCATCCTATATCAAAGCAACAAACACATCCAATCCATTTAATTTATACATACCATTTGTTTTCTGTTGCTTGTCAACCTTGGGTGTAGAGGACAAGTTCTTATCCTAAGCCCCGCAAAAAAAGGACACAAATGTGAAAACAATGTTAATATACATAAAGCTAATAAGAACAATGCACAGGATAAATAAAACAGTTTTCAAACAATTAAGGGTTTAAAAATACAAATATACCAACAAAGTTTATCCACACCTTAATAATTGGTTGAGAAACCGTGCCATTAGCAAGAAGCCGCTGGGAATGCCAACCTTGCATAGCACGGGCTGCAGCATCTCTCCGAGCCCTCCCTGATCCTAGAGCTTGACTTCCACTAGCCTACGTATAGTCAAGAAGCTAAATAAAAACAATGGCTTTGGCAGATGCAAGAAGTATGCATAAATTCTCAATTGAAAATCAAACAAATGAATTATAAGGTCAGCAAGAAAAAAAAATGACATCTAATTACACATCAATTCAAGGAGCTAGCAATGAGAATATACTGTTAAATTTATAACCAGACATCAATTCCTCAGAAGGGAAAGTACAAAACAACAGAAGATGAATTCAGAAGCAAAGAAGAAAATCATCTGGAAATCCAAAACAAAGAAAACCACAACAGAATCTAAGCAATTGCTACTGCCTGTAAACTAGAAGTTCCATTACATGCAAGCGACAAAAATCAGTGTTTCACAATAATTTTCTCCATGATCATCAACTCAATTGTCAACGGAAAAAATGGCAAAGGCTGCTCTGCTGAAAGTGAATGAGACGAATATATGGCACACATTCCAACAAACTATAATAGAAGTACTTCAGCAAAATTTTCTTCCTTCAATATTTAAGTCTGACACAGAGCACTCCCCTAGGGGTGAAAATTTATCTCAATGAAAGTCAACTCCGAATGCATTCTAGATCTCAAATACATAAAAGTAACAAAAGTTCAATAGACATCTTTGCAGAAGAAGCAATGGAGAATATCAGAACAATCACATCACCATTGTCTCCAAGAATGTAAACCTATTATAATTTCTCTAACTTGTAGATAGAACAAATACGTAGATTTGATGCTTTTTGCCCCCAAAAGTTTTCATCATGCACCTTTTATGACACAAATGTGCACATGGAAGACATATAGAATCACCAATATAGCACGGAAGACATACGGCAATACCCAGAGTAGAGGAGATGTGAACATCATTAACAAGGCCAAATAGGAGAAAGAAAGTCATAAGATGCCTGTTAAAAATGCAATTATAGAATAATAACATGAATTGCCATCAAATTACCTGATTTTCATCCCTGATAGTCTCTGGTATAGTTCCATCTGAAAAAGGGAGCTCACCATTGCGCAATTTACCCTTTTCATACTCAAGCAGTGCCTGAATATAAATTAACATGAATCTCAACAAACGTTTATCAGAAGAAAAGGCTTACTGTCCATACAGAAGTTTCAATTAGGGCATAACCTTCTCATAGAATATGCGGAATGTCCAGGACACTGTAGTACAAGTCCTGCAAAATTCCAACATCTAAATATAGTGACACATGGAAACGTGAAATCAAAAATCAGACAGACAACTATACATATGAAGAAAGTTCATCCTTTAGTTTCCACTAAAAATGACAACTTTCAGCCATTTACAGGCCCAGACTGAGATAACATCTTACAGAGGTCATGATATCCCACATGTTCATCATTAAGCCATACGGCTCCACTTTACTAGTTGACAACCTTTTCCAATCCGGTAGATACCTATGTCTACATGTATAACTTCTGCCTAGAATTCATACACATGATGGACGGTAGATACCTATGTTTACATGTATAACTTCTATCTAGAATTCCTACACATGATGCGGACAGAAGTCAACGCACCAGATACAAGTCTTTCAAAGGTGTGATATTCTTTCAATTTCGAATGCAGAACTACTAGTGCATAAGCAAATTTTCACACAGTGACCAAATTGTAAGCAAATTTCTGCACAGTAACAAAATTGTAAGCAAGTTTCCATGCAGGAACCAAAATTCTCGACATAGAGAGGGAAAAAGGAAAAGAAATGCACTTGGCTCTTCCTATCTAGGAAACAATTACAGTCATTCCTGATTTCTCCCTTATCAAAAAGACGACTTAAAAACTATCTAAAGTTACAAAACTTTGCAAATAATATATGCATCAATTTATTCATAAAAGACATATACTGATGATAAACAAAGATCTCACTTTGGGGGTTTGAATGATTCTCCTACTTGACGCCATAATTTGCATGATGTCACCTGGAAAAATAAAACAAAGACAGCACAATCAGTTACACTTGCCAAGCCATATAAAAATATATAAATTCGATCAAATTTTGTAAGAATTCAAATCCCACATTAACTACCAGCCAAAATTTAGTCAAATGAACCAAAGATGAGAATTCAATGAACAGAACAAAATTCCAAACTACATTGGAATAATATATATTCCTTAAAGTTGATAGACAAGGCCACAAGATGACACTAAATTTAAAATTTCCAAAGATGGCAATGTAACAAAATGTTACAACTTAAAATGGACCAAACTAATCATCAATGTCTTTCAGAAGACTTGAAACGAATTTTCTGATTCCTTGAGAACTCTAAGCATGGTTACTTTGAAGTGGCATGGACATGGATATGACATGATATGGGCATAGCATGACAGATACATGATACCGACAAGGATACAAAGACAACAACAATTGTCTAAAACTACAACACAGCAGAGGAGGAGCACATTCAAGAAAAATGCATTTTTCTATGATCATATAATCTCTATATGCGTACAAGCAATATATGAATTTAATTTAATTTATATCATTTAAAAACTAAAATTTAACCTAAACAAAATAATTGAATTAATTGCATTTTACTTGAAATTCAAATTTCACTAAAACTGCAAATAAGCATTTATCATATCCTCCAAGAAAAATTTGAAACTCTCAGGAAAAAAATGTCAAAAACAATTAGGAAACCTTGAAACCAATGAAAATTAAAACTAATCACAAGAAAGAATATTATTATTATACACATTAATGAGATGTTTCCTTAAAGGTATATGCGTGAAACATAATCCACAAATTAATACAAAAATAGAGCATACTTCATTCATATATTATAACAAAATTCTTGTAATCTTTCTCTCTATTCTTTTTTTCCTAGGACACTCCATACAAACTATAGAAAGTGTGTCGATGCAAACATTGGGCATCTCAGTGCAAGCTTCCTGAGGAACCTCCTAATTACAGCACAACCACAATCAACCATAGATGTGGAAGCACGCTTGTGAACAGCCCGATGAAATTATATAAGTGTACATGTAACTTTGTAAGTGCAAGAGCATCAGAAATGACAGCAGTTTCAATTTTGATCTTACCAAAATCTTACAACTAAACTCAATATATCACCAGTAAGAAAAAAGGGAAAAAGAAAATGAAAGTGCACCACAATTAGAAATTGTTGAACCAATTAAGTTTTTAACTCAAAAGGCTATGATTTGGAACTTGCAAAAAAAAAATAACAACAATAATAATAAATGTAAATTTGATTAACAAAGCAAGACTTCCGCAAGATGTGCAAATACTGAGGCCATGTGAAACAAAAGGTTAAACTATATTGGCAAAAGTCTCAGCAAACCTGTTCATATCCCCCAAGCTTGATAACAGCCCTCCATAACCTAAGTCAAATTCAAGGCAGATTTTTTATGCTTTTAAGTTTTGAACAAGTAACAATTGCAAGTATAACCTTAAATAATCACAGTTTTTAAAGTTAATGTAGAAATTACTACTTACTTGAGCAAATTTAGCTCTTCTTTGTAAAATTTTGGGGCCTTGAATTCTAGATTATTCTCCCTACAAAATCTCTCAACGTCCTTCAAAAATGCTGCCTGCTCCTCCTCTGTTCCAGACTCATAACCCTCAGCAGAAGAATCCAGAAGGAACGAATTGTTTAGAGTCTTCATTTCAGTTTTGTGTTCCAAATCAGACTTCGGTGTTGCACTTTCCTTCTTAACATCCAACTGTGGAGACAAGTCCATTTCTGTGACATCAATTTTCAAATCATGTCCTTTTTCATCATCTTTGGATTTTGTCTTAAGAGGCTTGAAGTTTGAGTCGGTCTCATTCACGCTAGCTGATGGTATTGCCTCCAAAGTGTTGTCATTCAACTCATCCCTTTTCTGACCATCTTCAGATTTAGCTACCGAAGACTTCTGATTAGAAAGGCTAACATCACCACCTTCATTTGCAGTACTATTGACTTCTTTTGCATCGACATTACCATTGTCCTTAGAGTCCAACTTTGCCTCTTCGCCATCATTACCCATTCCACTAGAACTTGTCAGGATGTCCCCAACACTTGCATCTTTAAGAGAAACACTGACCTCAACAGAGTCTTGATTACCATTTTTAACCTCAACACCCTTTGCATCAGCCATAACCGTATCAACTCCATCTGCCACATGTTCTTCAGAATGGCGAGCATTCTTCTCCTCTTTCTCTACCTTCTCTTCTTCCCTCTTCTCTTTCTCTTCCTTCTCCTCTTTCTCTTCCTTCTCAACAACAATATCAGAAGCCACGTCCTTGCATTTCTCAGCATCTTCCATCACAACATCCTTCTCATCCGACCCCAATCCTACATTTTCATCCAAAGTTTGAGGTTCCTCCTGATTGAGAGGGCTTGAAGGCACGTCTTTCCCTTGCCCTTCATCTCGACAATCATCCACATTCTTATCATCATTACTCCCTCCCTCCACATTATTCCCCGTCTCATTCGAATCAACATTCTCATTATTACTCATCGTGATTACAATTCACACAATTATTTCCTCTACGAGAAGACAAAAAAAAAGACAAATTTCCTATAAAAATCACATATTAACAAAAAACAAAAACAAAACTCAGCTCACGAGGATTACAATACAAGAAAGAAACGAACACATAAGCAACATGCAAAATTTGTTCGGCGACAAGAAGAATAAATGAACCGAGAGAATGCACCTTTAGGTCGCGGCCCAGGTTCCTATAAAAACGGCGACGTTCACCGACAGCGCCACCGGGAGAGAGGTGCAGGAGCTGAAACCCTACGAGTAAAATAATGCAAAACGCAGGCGTTTTGAGGGGTAGTTTTGGAAGAACAAGTGTCGAAGCGATAGTTCGTAGGAGAGGGAGAGAGGAAGGAGAGTCGTAAGGCTAAAGGGCCGCAGGAGTCGAGTGGGTGATTTGGTTTGTTTGTTTAGATTTGGTTTGGTGAAGGGCCGAGTGGGGGTGTGTGAGGAGAGAGATTTGGCGCTGTCATGATGGTGAAGAGGTTTTGCGCTGTTTCTAATCTGCTCACGTGTCATTCAGGTAGGGAACATCACGCTTTTGTATCAAATTAAAATGTCAATTCTAAAAAATGCCAACACTAGTTTCTCAACATACAAAATCTCATTAAATCTGAAACATATTAAAAATACCACTTTTCTAAAATTCACGAAAAATTGAGTTTTAAAAAAAATCAAAAAAAAATATTGTCAAAAAAGTTTCAAAAAAATCTAATGTTTTCAAGATGTTGTACATTGGTATACAATGGTGTACAATATGCACAAGGTATTTTTTAAAGAAAATTGATTCAATGACTTTGAATTAGTGTAAAGCGAGTGTACACTCGTATACATTGGTGTACACTGGTCCACAATGGTGTACAAGATGGTCACAGTTTTTTTTAAAGAAAAGTTTTTTTAATGAATTTCAATTAGTGTACATAAGTATACACGCATGAACATTGGTGTACACAAGGCATTTTCTTTTTTTTATTAAGCTGATTTATTGGTGTACATAAGTTTACACGAGTATACACAAGTGTACAACACTATATACAAATGTGTACAACAACATGCAAAAATTTCTTCTCTACACAAAATGTGTATAAGTGTTTACAAATGCATATCTTCAACGCATATAGGAGTTTGAAACCCTTGTCGTCACCGCCGCCACAACTGAACGTGATAATTCCACTCGGTTGGTGAGCTCGATCTCTTCGTTGCTTCAGAAGCTCCGTCGAAGGCGATTTACGTTAGCATAGCGTTTGGTCGAGAAGTCAAGAAAAAAAGAGAAATTTTTTTTCTATGCCATCTAATCTCCATTGGCAGTGGCAACTGAAACTGGTAGAGGACAGTCAGTCGCAACGACTCTTTTTCTCTCTCTTTGGTTTCGCGTCATAGGCGGAGGAAGAGGAGGTTGTGGAGGAGGAGGACACTCAATGAAAACAGTCTGAGGAGGACGAGGTTGTGGAGGAGAAGACAGGCTACGACGGAGGAGAAAAAGTAGTGGAGGATGGAAACAGGGACAAAGAAGAAGGAAGAAGAATGGTGGTGAAGGAGGAAAGAGAGAGAGGAGACAAAAAATTGTGAGATTTTAGATGAGATTTTTCGTCGAATACAAAACAAGAATGGCATTTTTGATATGGAGATTCAAGGGGTAGCATTCCTAAATTTTAAAGTTTGTAATGTTTTGGGGTAAGTGCTCTTCATCTTTTACTCTCTTTGCCCATTTTGTTGGCCTTTTGGCCATATAAAGGATCAATTTTTGGTCCTTTTTCTCTTGTTTTTAGAATATAATGTGTTGTTTTTACTATTTTATTATCTTCTAGTATGGTTTGGTTTCTCCCTCATTTTGAATGGAGTTTTGTAGCCTATAATGGCTTCTCTTGGTTCTTGTTGATAGGTTGGTGTGGGAAGCAAAGGTGTCTGTCCAGTTTTAGAATGCATCTTTTCGCTTCAATGTCCTTCAACTTTGGTGAGAGATCAACATGCAAATCGGAGGATCTAATGGAGGCATTTCTACACCGGCTTTCTTCTTTGTTTCCTTTTTATGTTGGTGCCTTAGAATATAGGTATGCTCCAAAAATTGGACTTCATGACAGATTCATGATGTGCAGAGGAGTTGATGAGAGAGTGGACTTGGATGGTAGTGTTGTCTCCTGTAAGCTTCTCAGCTGGTGGAAGGAGGCACTGTTAGGTTGCAATTCTGTTGTTAAGCAAGTTGGGCTGAGATTTGGCTTCTTAGATGCCCATCTAAGTTGTAACCCCGATATGAGGGCTTTTAAATTTGTATTAAGTCTAGATACGCCTCAACTCCTTTTGTACATTGTTTGAATTTGTTAATGAAATTTAATTTTTGGTTTGTAAAAAAAAAGTTTGTAGTGTTTTATTTTAGAAGTTGGTGTACCATTTTTACGCTTTTATGGTTTAATTGTGGCATATTGTGTAATTAAAATTTGACAAAAAAAATCTACCTTTATGTTTGCCAACATTTAACGAAAGATATTAAAAATGTGATTATGCTTAGCATATATAAGGCCGCTATTTTTTGGGCTTCCCTCTCATTTTCGGTTTCTTCAGCTGTTCGTGTCCCTTTTTTTCTCAAAGCGCCTCAACTGATCATGATCTCCTCTACTCCATTGCTTGATTTTAGAAAATTTCATCCTTCTCCATCTCTTCATTTATTTCCTTTGATTGTTGTTGGTAGTCGTCTAGTCAATCTTATGAGACATAAGCCAAGTGCACCTATCGAACTGTAGTATATGGACCTGAGTACCGATTGTCGTATCCCACAAAGACTACGAGTTTTAGTAATTATTTTCGCTCTATTATATAACTGGCAATCCAAATGGTAAACAAATTTAAGTAAAGCTAACAAAAATATTGACAAGCAAACCTAAAACACAGCAACACAAAGAGAGTTAAAACCAAGCAATCAATGCAAAGGTAGCATCCAAGTGTAGAATCCCTCTAAGACTTTCTATGTGAAATCGATCTTGTCACTCGTTCATACAATTGGACCATAGGAATTCCTAAAGTACGTTAACAGGCTAACTGCCCTTTTGAGTCGATTAACCTCTAACGTCAAGTTGATTAACCAGAATCTCTTCCTAATTAAAACCCACAACATTGCATTACCTCGTTTTATGAATTTTCATATTAAGTTTGACCTTAATCCGGAGGATTAACGTCGAACTATCTCTATGTTTGCGTGCAACTTCTCTCACCTATGAGCGATTCCAAACATGCGATAAATCTCTTGACTCTCAAACATGCAATCAATATCGGACTGACCCGCTAGCAAAAATCAATCCAACAACACAATATATATCAAAGATGAGTCTCAATTCATGAACAAAGCAACAAAATAACAAAACACAATCACAAATTCTCCTAGGGTTCTCTAAACCTATATGCGTGTAGATTTAGTTCATAACTACAACATATAAAAAAGCAAAAAAAAAAGATAGAATGAAATAACCCATTGAGAATCTTTCAATCTACCCGAAATCTGCTCCTTCTTGGTGTAAATTCTCAAGTATTCTGCCCTTTGAAACCCAGTTCTTTCTCTCTCTAGAGATTTGTTTTCAGGTGCAAATGACGATCCCTCTCTTCTGAATCTTGAAACATGCTTAAATAGCTCGAGATGAGGTGTCATAGTAAGACAAGGGCTAAGACACCCCCGTGTCTGGTCTTCCCCAGACAGCATCTTGCTTCAAATGGTTGATTCTCTCGAGGCAGGGCAAGACACGGGCAAAGCTCCTCAAGACATAGTCGTGTCTTTGTGTTCTAGGTTGTTTCTTTCCAAATACCTTCCATTACATGCACAACAAAAGGATATGTGCACGATCATGCCTCGGTGCCTCAAACTTCATCATTCCAGCCTAGTTTTTGACGAGTTTCGTTCCTTGCATCAACACACCAATATATAACCTGAAAAACAAAATATGAACCATTAAATTATCAGAACTCAGAATATAGCTCAATTTATAACAAAAAAGATAGGCATTTGACAATAGAAATATGTAAAAATGAGCATTCATTAGTTGTTTTTCATTCTCATCGTTTGGTATCTTTATGTTCTCTATTATTTTGGCCATTAGGGTTTTGCATGTCTGTTTCCTCAATTCTTTTATGATTTGCTATTGTTGATTTCATTGATTTGTTTCGGTTTTGTTTTTTCTTTATCTTGAACTTTTCATTTTGACTAATTTTTAGTTGCTCCTTCATTACAATTGAAATGAATCATAACAATGCTTTCTAAAGGATTGAGTGTTAAGCAAGTTGCTGAGAAGAAAGGGAAGAGAGTTGCTTCTTCTTTGATTTTTTATGGTTCGAAGAATTCGAAGAAGTCGAAGTTAGTGTGTTTGGGTCCTGTTGATAATGCACATGTTTTCTTTCTTTCTATTTATTTTGATTTTGTATTTTTATTAGTTAGTTTATATTATATTGCTTGATAGTATTTTACCATTTTGTAATCATATAACATATTTATTGTTGCTCTTATTAGGTGATTTGTTTGTTTTGGATGGGTTTAGTGTTCATTTTGGTTTTCATCTTTGTTTTAGGTGTTGTTTGTCTGATTTTTTTACGGTGTTATGTAGTAAATTATTGTTAGTGTTGTAGAATTAGAGATTTAATTATGATAGAAGTCAATGTAAAAAAATGTGATGATTTAATTATTCACAAAAAATAAAGAAAAAAACCAAGATTAGATTGTTATAAGCAAAAAAAATTACATGGCATTACCTATTATGATATAAAAATGAAAATCAAGAGAGAAGTAAAAGAAAACAAATTGAACCCAATAAATTTAAAACTCAAAACAATAAAACTACAACATCACACACAAAATGAAGGGTCGATCCTACTCGTCTGAAAATAAGCACACGCAAAGAAAACTCTAAAATCACTTTTATGCCAATCATTATCACTCTCATTTCTTCATTGCCACGGTAAAAAAAAAAGGCATATAGAAGCAAATAAATTCTATTTTTAGAAGTAGTTTATCTCGATTGACTCGATTTTACATTATCAAATTTGAACATTGAGTGGACAAGAGAGTAACTGTTATTTAAACTACTCTATCAATACAGTCGCATTTCCCGGAACCAACCCAAATTTATCCTTTTAAGGGTCAACCTGCTCTCGGTGTTTTTTTAATGAAACTTTATAGTTTTCCGCGTCCTCTAATTACTATTTCCCTTGCTAACTTGCAACTAGGTGGAAATCCGGTCGGTCTTGGGACTTTGAGTGCAAATTAGGTTCTTGTTTCTTATTGAGGATCGGCTGGGTAATCTGAGCTTTTCTTGTGGAGAAGAGAGGGGAAAGAAATGGTGACTTGGTGGTTTTGGGTGTTGGTGGAGAAATTAGGATTTGGTTGCCAAAGAAGTTTGAAGAGAGTAAAGGATTGGTGGTTGACGCCATGTTGAGCTTTTATTTGGGTTTTGTATTTATCTGAATTTATAATTCTTGCTGTAGTGTTTTTGGCATGGCTGAGTTTTGTGTTTAAAATGTGTTTCATACTATAGATGCAGAACCAAACATGCCAGCAGCTGATGGACGAATCATATAAGGATTTTAAGAAGATGTATGAACGTATCACTGACAGTTGTGAAGCAATGAGAGTTACAAAACTGTTGGAAAAAGCGATCCGTCCATGACGGGTGAACCGAACTCGATAGGTCAAGGAGTGAACCGGGACCGTGGACTGAGTCCATTTGGCGAACCCAATTGAGATAGACCCAAAAGGCCAGTGTGCTAAACCCATTGGACTTATTAGACCATTGAGCCCAAAAGTCCATTTAAGGGCTTATATATATGGAGGAAAGAAAGAGAGAAGGGGCTTCGATTCATTCCAATCCCACATAAACATGAGAGAGAGGGAGGAAAGGAAGAAGAGAAAGTTTCTTCCTCCATGTTGTACCTCTCTCTCTACTCGTCCTTCGTCCGTCGACTGTCCCGATTGGCGTGGCATTTAGGCTGTGAAACAAACGAGCACTCCCATCGCCAATCCGATTGTGGTTTGCTCGCAAGACCAACATCGAACAGATCCTGACCTTTGTCTTCCGCTGTTGGTTGGATCGAGTTTCGTAAGAATTGAGGTAAATAACTCGAACCTACTATTGTATACTATTTATTTATTAAACTGATAGTTAAATTCCTTCATACTTGTTGGAAGCAATAAGCTTGTGTGAACAAAATAAAATGACTTATCAAAAAAAAGATTATACTTGTTGGATTATATATGCTGGATCCGACTAATCCATGTTTCTTTGGTAAAATTCGAAAGCTTATTTAAAAGA
>CAODLS011324935.1:0-10425 GCA_948243855.1 Flueggea neowawraea | reverse complement strand
AGTAGTTTAATTAAAGTTTTTAATTACTTGATAATTAAATCGTTGAATTTGCTGAATGGTTTAAACAAGTAAAAATAAATTCAACAAGCGAGTTGCAAATCTGATGTATGCAAAATTTCATGTATAATTAAGCAAGGATTGCTAGCATTTTTGTCTTACAATTGAGTATTTATTATTGAAATTGCAATTGTTGTTCAGAAAGACATCTAAAATATTGTAACAAATAAATAAAGCACTTCTGAATTTTTTTCTGACATAAGTAGTAAACAGAAGCAATCCACCCCAGTTATAATTAGAAGATCGTGGCACTGTCATATAAATTAAATTAGGTTAGTGTTAGCAGTTTCGCAAGATTAGCACAATTAGATTAGCGAATTGTAGTGTCACGAGTGTCCAGAGTCTGCCCAGCAAAGTCGGACATTGGTAGGGATTTCTTTTTAACATGTAAGTGGTCCTAGATTTTAAATTGAAATACAAAAGGAGAAGTGTGAAGTATCTAGCATAAAAGTAAAACAATCACGAAATTAACAATTTGATGTCGTTGAGTGTTGAGGAGGGTTTGAAATTAAAGGTTGATCAAAATCTGGGACTCTCACAAGGAACGCAAAATCAAAAACCATGTGGGTTTGAATCTTGACTTGTAATTAAACTATAAATGTCTAGCCCTTTTCGATAATATAATAATTTCCGTCTCATAAAAGGGAAAAGGAACTTACCTTGAAATGCAAGGGTAGATGGATAGGATCAGCCACTGCAAAATATGGGTTTTGCCTTTACAAAGTTGCGTAATGAGTCGGTCTCCAATTTTCGGCTATGGTGTCTGTTTCTAATTTATGTCAAAGAGGAAATCAACGTGGTCGCTTTTGTTCCCGCATTGTTTATGATGTGATTATCAGGATATTCATGTTAATTACACAGTATTTAGACAGTGACTTCTTCTTTTGTAATAATTATCTGTCACGATCCGTTTTTAGATTATAATTAGTGTAGGAGAAGAGTTGTCTATAAAAATCCGACTTATTCCGCATAAATTTTAGAGTACAAAATTTCTATCCAAATTCATATTCAAATTAATAATTAAACAATATTTAATAAAAACTCAAATTTCATTTAATAAAGAAAAATATTTATAATATCGAATATAGAAAATGTTTCAAAATAAAAATCATTTGTAATATCAGAAATAACAACATAACTCACAGAAACTCGGTGTGATGCATATAAAAAACATACAAATTGGAGTCCGATCAAAAGGACTGATAAGTTGCATTTTAGGCATATTTATGTTGCATTTTATGTTTGTTTTGCATTATGAATTGGTATTATTCATGCGTTTTTATGTATTTATGCTTCTTTAGTGTTTTAAGTGGAATATTGGTGAAACATGAATATTTAGAGTTGTTTTTGTGCGTTTTAGGCAAAACTTTATTTCTACGTAGCCACGCTGTAATGACCGTGTTGACCAAGTTTGACTGATGTGCATTGAGCCACGTGCTGGACTGTTGGTTCTTGGTTCTTGAGCCTCTTGGATGTCTTAAAGGATTGCTAACTCAATTTTGCTATTGGATCAAAATAATTAACATTACTATTATTTGTGTTAGATAAGTTTGAGGGGAATTAGGTTTTCCTAATTATGACGCATATATATACTCCCTCTTTTCTTTTTGGCGGCTCTCTCTACATTTTTTGACCACTTGAACAACTTTTGGGCGTTCTTCCTCTAGCATGTATAACTAAACATCTTTTTAGTTGAAGTGTTTTCGAAGTTCAATCTATTGATGTTGTAAGACTTTTATTTTAATTGTTATAAAATATTTCGAGTATTTATTCAGTTCTATATCTTAACTTCTTTATTATTATTTTGATTGATTGACAAGAGCATGTTGGTTGGTTGATTGAGATAATATATTGTTATTTATTATTGAAAATGCGCCACATTAGTCCTAATATAGGTAATAAATAATTTGGATGAATGTTGTTGAACGTTATTCATGTTATGTGACTGAGTAATCTGATTTAATGAATCATGAAGTTTCCGGTTTCATTGGCTAGGATAGAAGTCCTTTTCGTTTTTACTGCTGTTATATATTAAACCTTATCAGGGCACCCCCAGGGTTGTCTAGTGGTTAAGGAAATAGTCTGCAGGGCGTCCCGGGACTATCGAATATGTATGAAGGGATTGGTTAATTGAGTGCATCATTGTTAACTATAACTCTATCTATTCAAAGGCTTAGTATTTATCTTTTATGTTTATGGTCAACTGATTGGATTAAACGGAGGAAATACATTGGCTAGGCTTTTGATATTATTGAGTTTCTTTCACTTCCATTACTACGATCTTATTGTCTTTTTACTGCAAGCTTTTATTTAATTTGGTTTTCAATCTCGGCTCACTTACAATTTCACTCTTTTTATTATATTTCATTGTTTCGGCATTTAAACAACTTTCTATTGATCTCTATGGATCGACCCTGCTCACCGCTTTACTTATGTTGTTGTTTTGAGCAGGTTAATATTATTTTGATCGGTTGACATCATATCAAGGGCACTCACTGTCAAACGAAACTCCTCACTGAGCGTTGACGATCCAACAAACCAAACTCCAGTTTACTTGAAAAATGTTAAAGGGAGGGGGATAGAAATCTCAGTGAGAGATGACGTTCCAGAATGCCTATGGACCTCACATAAACTATTTTGAAAATAATTTGAAAATACCACATGCATGTATAGTCAAATATATATATATATATATATACACACACACACACATACATACTATGTAGGTAGTAGCGTTTCAAAAACCATTTCAAAACAATTCGCAAACAAAGCATTCAACATGCACACATACATTTAGGAACTAAGCAAATCTTTTAAAAACATTTTCAAACTTTATCAAACCAGCATACTTCAATAACAAAGTGCAATCCTTCAATTTTATCAGAAATTCCAAAAACCTTTCTAGTTTTATTGGAAATTCCAAGACAATAGTCAAAAACTTTTTTAGCTTATTAGAAATTCCAAAAAGAAAGAGTTGCCATATAGGCACGCTATGTAGCCATCAAGGCTATTAACACCACAAGGGCAAGTATGGCCACTAAAACGAATATAGCCACTATGGGACACACACACACACACACACACACATATATATATATGTGTGTGTGTGTGTGCGCGCGCGCGCGCGCATGGCCACTACGGCACAAAGATAGCCATCAGGCTGTATCAAATGATGGATCAAAAGCAAAATCAAAATAATATTGCCCTTAAGACCTTATCAAAGTACTATTTCCAAAAACAAACTAATATATTTCAAAAATAGAGGAAAATATTTTACAAGCAAACGGCATGTAAAGCAGACAAAATTTTTTAGAATCAAAGTTTAGAATTTACTCCATAACGTACCAAGAAATAAAATGTAATCAATTTATATTATTTTCAGAAACAAATGAACTTACAGAAGTATAAAATCTTTCAAAAATAGAGTATTATACTATTCCGAAATTTGAAAAAATTTCCCCCAAAAACAGATTCTTATTATTCAGCAAAATTCAGAAGATTTTCAGAAGCAAATTTTAAATCAAACAAGTCCTCACACAAGTCAAAATTTAGAATTCCTGATCCTTTAATTATTTCGGATTACATGCTATGGTCGTAGCACAACAAAAACATATAAGTTCAAAAAGACACAACCTATGTGTCTGAAGTCGACATCATATTCACTTGGATACTGAGCTACCAAATTCTAAATCACTGACCACCGGTTGATGGCTGATTGCCTCGGAAACCGAATTGAGTTGAATACAAAAATTATGCAACAGATATCATGAAATGCAATTGCTGACTCGGACCCTCGTACAATGCCCGAAAATATATTTCAAATGAATGTCTAAATCTATAGTCGAGAATCCAACCTCGATGCAAAATTACTCTTTAGTTCCCGAACTTTCGGAAATCACAATTCAGTCTCCAAACTTTTTAAAATTTACCAATCAGTTCCCAACGTATTTCTATCCTCAAATCAAACTTAAAAATGTTCAGAATTTGCATTTTAGATGCTAATATGTAAAATATTAAATTTAGTCCCTTGGTGGAAATTTACCAAAATCACCCCTAATCTCGTAGAAATTGACACCCAATATTTTCATTCACCTAAATCACTTCTAACCATACTTGGATACATAAATCATTCATCAATTACATCAAAGGAACAAAAAATTCATTACAAATCTCAACTTTCCAACATCACACTGTAACCCATCATCAATTCTCATCCTTCAACACAAACTCATATATCCCTACACCTATTCAAACATTATTAAGCAAAAAATCAACTCAATTCCAACCAACAATCCGTTCAAGAACCGAAGTTCCAGTTCACCCAAGCCATACCAAGCTTCAAACACATTATACTTGCACAAATAACAAAACCAAACTAAATCCTTACATTTCCAACCTCATACATTCATAATTTATCAATCTCTAACTCACATTTCAACAATTTCATGCTAGAAACCAAAACCCTAACTAACCCAACACCATATTATTGCTTGGAAGAACAAAACCCACATCATCAATCATGAGAGGAAGACAAAAAAATGGGAGAGAAGGGCTTTCTTACCTTAGAAAGTCGGATGGCAATGATGGAAAAACAAGGAGAGGAGAAGAGAGGCATGGCTACTATGTTTGAGGGGATTTTGGGAGTGAACGAAATCAAGAGGTTTAAAAGGATAAAGAAATTGAAACTCACCGTTTCGGGTGAAAATGGCCGAATTTGGGCAAGACACGTCCGTGTCTTTGCCCATATCTTTTTACTGGCTCACAAAAATTTCGAGACACAGTTTCATAGCTGTGGCCGTGTCTTAGGACATAGTTTGGTTATATGGCTGTGTCTTAGGCCATTTAACCTCCAAATGTTACAATTTCCAAGATCAAAACTACTTTCTCTATTGCACGAATGCCAACACGAACCAAGAACCTCAAAATCATTCTAAAACATTTGACATTGAATTCTCAAAGCAAGATGCAAGAATTTGAACAAACAAACGTTCATTGGAAGGAATCGAAAAAGTAATCGAAATCGAGCGAGGTGTTATATTATCAAACCAAGACTATACTTCTCACGGTAATTAAACATTTCAGAGCATGATTTATTTACTTTTTAGATATAAAAGAGAAAATAATTAATTTCATTTTATTGAATTGAAATTTTAAATTATCAAGACATTTAATTAAGCAATGATAATGTTATTAAAATCAGAATCAATTATATAACAAATAAAAATATGATAAAATATCAAAATAATTTTGGTTTATAAATAAATTTGATTTAACATTTACATTTTGACTTACAATTGATTTAAGTAATTCGCCAAAATATGTCTACTCCTTTTTTTTCATAAAATTGTATTTTAGTTTAATATGGTTTTATAGTCTCACAAACATAATTTATTATACTGTTTTAACTCTTTCATTTTCTACAAAAATTTTAGAGTGAGTGGGTGGCGCTCCAATAAGGCAGGTAAGATTAAAAGAACACTTACAAAAGACTTACATTTACCTGATCTACCATTTTAACTTAACACTACTCAACTTACACATATTTTTCTCTAAAAATGGATTACTTACTCTTTTCCCAAACAGTATTGAGTTTGAAATCCAAAATTTCTTGTTCTAAAGTCCAAATCCAAGACTTTGCTTGGTTCAATCATGTTCATTCTTTCTTTATCCTCAAAATGTTTTTTCATTTATCAATTGGCTTGTACTTTGTTGGTACTAAAGTCATTTTTAATACTAAGAGGTTACAAATTTGATTCTACTTATAAAAAAAAGATTTAAAATTTTTTTCTTTCGTTCTGTATTTAAAAATATTATTTAAAAAAAACAAGTTATTTGGGACAAGAAAGGAATTGTTAAGGAGGAAGGAACATAAGAAGAGAATTAATTCATGCAACTTTAATGTGAACAATAATAATATTGAATTAATCTGATTATTATGAATTTCCTCACAACTCAAAAGTCTTCTACAATCAAATGTGTAATATTGAATGAATCAACAAATCTTTTCATACATGATTGTTAACTATAATAATGTGTCCATATCCGTGATGATCGATGATATTTTTGTATTTACATCCTCTTGTACTTTAAACGGTAGAGATTTTATTATATACTTTAGATTTAATTCAAATGTTCAAATTCGGTTGTTTGAGTTAAATTTTTTAATGTATTGGTAAAATCTTAGTCAATAGATTAATTTTAAAATATTTAAAAATTATTTCTACAGTTAAAAACACCAAAAGGATAAAGATACAAAAGAACTATAGCTCATCTCATCTATATTCTTAAAATATGGAATAGATTTATGATTTCTTAAGAAGAATTTGACTAATAAATCTTCAATAATTATGATAGATATTTACCCTGAATTAAACTTGTATTAGAATAACAAAAGACAAAAAATAGATGTACAAGTACAAGCGTCATTATTAGCTTAATGCATGCGTAAGGTCTTCGCTCTCAGTGTCCAATTCAACCATTTTATCTTGAATATTAACAAATAGCTGGCTGGTTGGAGCAACTCTTCTTTCGAAGAGAAAAAAAACTCAATAAATTGGGTTCCGTATGAAAATTGGCAATACAGATGTATTTTTAATTAATATAAGTTGGACGATATATTATTAAACCCTTCGATTCAAGGTTCAAATTTGGAAGTTGAATAAGAACTCCCCAGAATACAAAAAACCACATGCACGTGAGTTCACACCGTCTTCAGGACGCAGCTCCATCTGATCGCATAACAAAAGAAAAGCACTCCCTCCGTTGCATAAAATAAATCACATTTTTTAATCTGTCTTAAATTATAATTTTTTATTATTAATAATTATATTATATTATATTAAATTATTTATACTTAAATACATAATAAATTATATCATTAACTACTCATTATATAGTTATAAAAATATTTTTAAAATTTTTTATTAAAATTAATAATTTTAACTTATTTTTTTAATTTATATAAAAAAAATAAATTTACCTATCAGAGAGGAAGTAATATTTTTAATTCCACATAAAACAACATTAAATATCTGCCTTATCCGAATTTCAGATCCCTGTATCAATTCCTCATCAGCTAAAAAAAGATTAGAAAAGCTAAGATTAATAATTTCATTCAACTTTTTCTTTTGACTTGTTTGATTGAATAAATATATATAATTTTTTTAATGTTCGAATTCTCTTATAAATTAACTTAACTAAGTTGAACCCACCTATTATGATTACCGTTGATTTAGTTAGGTTGATTCTGCAGTGGATGAGAGGAAAATCAATACTACAATGTTTGCAGCGCTAAAATTCATGATATAATATATCAGGCTAAATGCCCATGCTTTGACAGGGATAGCAATAAAGGCACGTTATTATTTAGTATGTAGAAGAAGCGAAACATATTTACTGAAGGAAAGAAACAATAGGGTCAATGGTATGACCGTTTTGTTCTACTTCAAACCTTTGAAGAACTGACCATTAATTGTATCTGCCCATTTTGGCTTGCGTTGTATCTTGACCTTAACTTCTCCATCAACCATTTCTTCTCTTTCTTTTTTCTTTTTTTTTTTCTAGACCGAGTTTTCTCATTGCACGAATGCAAATTTTGTGGCGGCATCCATGATATGAACCACTCGGAATCTTTTTGTAAATTTGTTGATGCTTTTTATATCAATTACGAAATTTTCCTGAATTAATCTATGTTGCAAAATTAGGAAATTGGCTTTTATCCTTGCAGAATTGGAAATTCATCCACGTCCATAAAGCAACAATTATTAATTTTACTCATAAATATTGTGGACTTTCTTTTTGTGCACTGATAAATTAATTGCACTACTGTTGCTTTGACATCTGCGGTTGATGAAGTCTATCATGTCGATTAACTGCACTATTGTCGCCTTGTACATCGCTTGACCCTTGTACTGGTACCAAATTGACCTCGCACACCCTCAACTGAAAATTGTCATTTTTCTCCTCCTCAGCCAATTGTTAGTGATCACATTTACCCTCATCGCAATCGTAAGGCGCCGTTAAAGCTAATACGAATGTTAAGAAGCAAGTGAAATTACTATTTTATCCCATTTCTTTACGATCAACCAACTCTTTTTTTGGGTTTGCTTCAAGTCTAAACTTTGGAGTTTTTGTTCATCATTATTATTTGTTTTGGGTTGATTTGTGTAAAGGGGGAGATGGGGGGAGATGAATGGAATTAGTAATTCAAGTAAGTGACCTCATTGCTTTAATTTTTTTTATCACCAGTTGGGTAAATTATAATTTAGGCCAAAAGTTCAAAACTCTTTGCCTTGTTTTGTTATCTTTTTTCTGCATATGCATTTGTCGTCCAAGAAAAATAGAGAGCTATGTCTCAAAATGTCATTCTATTCACATCCAACCAACCAAACTTTCCCACACACCCACAGCAAATTACAAGTCCACCTTTCTATTTTGGTCTTCAACTGACCAATAGTTGCTCGCCAACTGCCATCATACTCATCTTGGGTCCCACTTCAAACACACTCGCAGCCGAGCCTTTTATCCTCTTAGCCGACCCACTATCCAAAGCTTCTCCTTCTGTTTCCGGCTCTCTACGCTTAGCCGTGACTCTAACTGGCTCAGGCTCATTAGAGCCCACTTTGTGCGGAAAATTTATCAAAGCCTTTGTGCCACGCATCCTAAAAGCGGCTCCATCATAAGCCAAAGCCGCTTCCTCCGCAGTCTCGAATGTGCCGAGCCAAACTCTTGCGCCGTTTTTAGCCGGATCCCGTATCTCAGCCGCGAACTTCCCCCACGGTCTCTGCCTCACTCCCCTGTAACGCTTCCCTCTTGAAACCTTCTTTTCAACATTTTTAATAAACAAATTCTCTCGCTTCGATTCAAGAATTTGAGCACCTCCAAACAACGCTTTAGCTGAAGTCACTTCATCATCCAGCTCGATGGCGGGCCCGATCAAACCCGGCTCATCGCTTGATTCGAGTTTAAAATTGTTGTTAGTGAAGGTAGTCGAATCTAACGGAGACCAACCGGAACTAACGGCGTCGCTGAGAAGGCTGTAAATGACCATATCCTCAGAATCATCAACTTTTAAGGGCAAGTCACCCCAGTTTTCCGATAAACAAGGGACGAGACTGCTAAAACTAGAGGGTCGAGGATACTGATGACAATTAGAGACAGACTCGGACAAACCAATCTCATTCATATTTGAATAATTAATATTGGAGGACATATAGTCTGAGTAATTGATCGAGAGGGGGAGAGAGAGAGGATTCGAAGGAATCGAATTTAGAGGAATCGAGGGCCACAGGGTATTTATATGGGATGGAAAGATGGGAGAGATGGGAATGCAACACAAGTGGATTTGTTTTTCTGAATTTTATACTTGTTGGTTTTGGTAATGGAGACTGGCATTATGAAATTTCGAGGAACAAGTGGGCAAATGGATTGTCACGCGGTTGACATATGGGATGGCATCATATGATGTTGTCAGCAATGTGATTTCCAAAAAATAAGAGGTTGTTCTTAGGCTGGTCGTAATTAAGGTCCATGAACTCATTCTGTGAGACGTTTGTTCAGTATTTTTATTATTATTTTATTAAAGTTTTCAGTTCTTAATCTCTCAAATTTTTCATCTGTAACTCAGAGATTACTTTAAAAGTCTCGCGGGAAACCTACTCAGCTTTCTACTAAACACAATTTAATTTTAATGCCCCAACTTTTATCTACTACTTCATTTAATACTTTTTATCCTAAATTCATTAAAATAAAAATATTCATTCAAATAAAAATAATTCATTAAAATAAAAATATTACATTAAAATAAAAAATACATTAAAATTAAAAATACATTAAAATAAAGTTAATAATTTCTTAAAATAAAATAATAATACATAAAAATAAAATTCGGTATTATTCTTCACGATTATTCCATAGATGCTCTATCAAATCCACTCAGAGACGATAATGTTGCTCATGATCACGAATATCGGTGAACATTTGGATATACATTGCAAAGTCGGATTAGCCTCCCTGTGATGCATTCGCTTGATGGTCGTCTCCTTCTCCTATCTAGTTTGTCACGACGTAGCCTTCATCTTCAACGATCATGTTGTGTAATATGATACACGCGTACATTATATTTGTCATATGATGACTATAGTACAAACCTGCGGGTCCTCGTATAATCGCTCATCTCTCCTGGAGTACCTCGAAGGCTTTTTCGACGTCCTTTCTAGCCGACTCTTGCTTTTGTTTGAATAAATTTGTTTTTTCATCCCCTGAGTAAGTAAATATTTTAACAAATGTAGCTCATTTGGGATATATTCCGTCTGCCAGATAATACACTTGGTTGTAGGTCGTACCATTTACGACGTATTCAACTGTAGG
>CAODLS011324599.1:0-18653 GCA_948243855.1 Flueggea neowawraea | reverse complement strand
ACATCTAAGTTTTAGTAATAAGAGGAGAGTTTTTGTTTAAATGTTCTTTAAGTAAATTGTTGATGTGTGTAGAATGAGAGTTAAAAATTTAGCAACAAAAATGATGTCAAGTCAAATAAGTACGGAATATGAAAAACATCTAAAAATAAAAAAATGTATGAGTAAATAAAACTCAATAAATCTAAAAAAACAAATCATTTAATTAGAAGAATACAATTAAGAGATTATATAATAAACATATAAGAGAGGACTCAACAAAAAATCTTGAAAAAAATCCATTTGAGAATATTATCTAACTAAAAAAATCTAATATTTAGTTATATTTTCTCAATTTCTTATAAAAATAATTAAATTCTTATAGATTTTTGAGATATAGAAATCAGATTTAAGCATAACAATCAACATATTTATTTATAATAAATTAAACAATCACATATACAATATAGAAATAGGTAGAAAATTACATGTTAATCAACTACGAATCTATTTATCGAAAACTTAAGAAAACACTCTAACGTAAAATATTGATATTGATTAATCAATCTATAAATTTCATTCATCATACTTTTGTCAAAATTAATTTTAAATAATTAATTAAAATTATTATTTTTAATTATATTTTAACATAAAAATTAATTATCTTATGAAATTAATCTAAATTAATATGTGCATCGCGCAGGCATAATGCTAGTTTTTCTTAACAACAATTAGTCTACAAAATGAAATTAGGAAAAAATGAAATTAGGAAACAATTACTTAATCCTTGTCTTTGAAGGATTTTCAGAGTTTTTATTTATTGAACTAGTCTTATTTAATTTCCTGACTCAATAACTTTCAACTTGCAATTTTATTTAAATCAGTATCAATTTTTGTAACGACGTAAATACATATCGAAGAAAAAACAATTTGAATACATGATAATTGGGAATTTCGTTCTACAAAATGAAATTAGGAAAAAAAAAGGATCTTGAGGAACAAATACAAGAAAAAGAAACAACCCAGTCACTAAGAACCTCACTTTACTCATATAATCAATTTAATTCGGAGGTGGATCTATTAAGGAGAAAGTGGGGTCTTAATAAAATTAACCCCTCTTTCTTAATAAATTTAATTTTAATTATATGTATTAAATGTACTTACTTTAAATCTCATAAGATCTCATTATTTCTTATATTTGGACCTCATCAAATTTCATATTATTTCTTATATTTGGACCCCATAATTTAACCTAAAATATAATTTCCACTATAATCTTATAATTTCAAGTATTTTTAAGATTTTATCGACTTACTTGTTTATGGTAGTTATTTCTCTATAATATCTTACTATACTCAAAAGGAATAGGGTGATGTACAAAAATTGGCAACAAAACAAAAAAAAAATTCTAATACAACACTAAATGAAAAACTTACTAAAAATGGAAACACAAAATAAAATATTCACAAATACAATAGTTTTACCCCTTATTGACCACACGTTGACCGCGATAAGAAAGAGTGCAAGAGTACAATCTGAGTATTGAGTACAACTTGAGTACACATGTGGAGTACAACTCAAATACAGAGTAGTGTTATGAAGATTATGTTGACCAGCAAATACCGAATACATGTGGAGTATAATATGAGTACATAAGAGTGTTAATGAATACTGTTTTGATTAGTATAACTGAGCACAGGTGGAGAACAATAAGAGTACAATTAGTATAACAACAAAACTGAAACTCTTTTGACTAGTATAAAAGAGTACATGTGGAGTACAACACGAGTACAAACAACAAAAAAAGAAAAAAAATTACACAACAAAACACTAACAAAATAGAGTACAAAACCAAAACCTTTATGTTTTCTTTGTTATTCGAGTACAACATGAGTACATGTGGAGTACAAAGGCGAAAAATGAGAATAAATCATAAATATTAGATCAAAACGAGTATATTAAGAGTACGAGACCCTTATTATGAGTACAAATGAGATCAAACCGAGAATAAAGTTAGTACAAAAGTGAGTACAAACGAGTACACAACGAATACAACCCGAGTACTATCCATAGACAATCATCTTCATTTGACTCTTTGTTCACATCAATTACAAAATCAAACCAGAATCAATCAACAATTTTTATTTTTTTAATAAAAAAAATGTAGTGGGTTCCTTCACTGCAACACACTTCAACCTTGGGAACCCTAGTTGCCATCAACTTGCACAAATCAAGCATACACATCTGCAACAATCGCCGTCAACCTCCCAACGCCATCGTTGCCTTCAACAGATCTGCAACCATCTCTATCTATAGCTAGGGTTTCCTCAAGCCGCCGCCACCCGCCATCTCATTCATTCTTGTTTCAATGGTGATGGCGTCTAGGGTTTCAATTGCCACCATCATGATCTCAAAATGTCTCTCTCCATCTTTTATTATCCATCTCCGAGAACAATAGAGCGAGAGGAATAACAAAAACCAATGAACACGATGGATAAAGGATCGAGGACCAAAGGTTTCTTTGCATCTGCTTGCCTCAGAGAGAGAACGATGACGAAGATCGAAGGAGAGGAGAGAGAACCGAAAGTAGCCACCTAATTTGGTTTTGAACCGAATATAAGAACCGAAAAGGTTGATGAGGAGGAGGAGTAGGACGATGACCATGCAGCAGGAAGAGAGAGAGAGAGAGTAGTCGTGCAAAAAGAAAAAAGAGAGGGTACGAGAAAAGAGAGAAGAAAAACTGAAAATAAATATGTGTATTATAGAAAGTCAAAAACAGAGTGTTGTATAATAGTAGATAATAATCTACTATGTTGCATCTGTGAAATGAAAATGAAAAAAAAAAAGGCAATTGGTGTCATTTTCTCAAAGGAATACTTATCAAAAAAGATATATTCAAAAAGGAAAAGTTATTGAACATCTTGGAAAAATAACTCGAAAGTTATATTATTTTTGCAATTAGAGATAAAAGATTTACTAATTAAAAAAATATATAAATATTTTTGAAGAATATGGTAAGTTTATAATTTACTTATAAAGTTAACATTAATATTACTTGTAGTTAGGTCAATTGTAGATTTACCATTTTCTGTACATTTACCATTTTTTTGTAATATACTTACCATAATTTCAGGAAGAAAACATACATTCAACAACATTAATGTATTCTAAAAAGATTGTATTTAATAGTTATTTATTTACAATGTTCAAAACAATAAAATTGATTGGATATGATTATATTTTTTAATCATGGAAAAAAATTATATTTATTCTTGTTATATACTATTTGGACCCCACTTTAAGAAATGTTTAGATCCGCTACTGATTTAATTGGAAAGAAAAAAGAAAAAGACATAATGTTGGAGGTCTTAGTCACCTGAAGCGGTTATGTTCAACAGGAAAAGGGCAATGTTGAATGTCTTTTGAGCTCTTTTCGTTGCTGTTGATGAATCATCTTTTGGAGGAGTGGTAATTGGTAAAGCTCGTGAAGAAAGACGAAGAGAAGACTAAGAGACATCACTAAGAGATTTATTTGCATTTCTTTTTGCTTTTGGAGGAGTTTTTCCTCCGAGAAATGACTATTGAACAAGGACAAATAGTTGATCCACTTTACATCATCTATCATGGTCACTAAGAGATTTATTTGCATTTCTTTTTCCTTTTGGAGGAGTTTTTCCTCCGAGAAATGACTATTGAACAAGGACAAATAGTTGATCCACTTTACATCATCTATCATGGTGAATTGGTAATGACTATATAGGATCCATATTTCACTTCAAGATTGTATTCCTAATCAGTATTTTAGTCAAAATGATTGTATATTTCCTTAAGTGTGATGTTTCTTTTCCATTATTGTCTACATTACTATGCATTATTTTTCTTATTTGTTTTATGATGGAAAACTTCTTAATATTACAACAATCTTGGTCGGTGATCACTTGCATGATGAAATTTCTCAATAACCATATTGCTACACATCTTCTTCTTCTTCTTCTTTTTTTTTTTACGAAGTGTTGCCACATGTTGCCACTTATTAAGGTATGTTTTACCGCCCCTAAATTATACCAAAACTCTATTTGATTATTAACCTAAGTGTTTAAGTGTGTGAGTGTTCTCGATGTACAAACCCCCGACCTCTGACTAGTTTTTATTTTACAACATTTGAAGAGACTAAATTCCCATTCATCTTCAACTTCAAATTTTAAACATCGTTGTGGAATTGAGATAACAACAATTATTAAAATGCCCTTGTTTATCTCTTTGATTTAAAGAAAGTCAATTACTGCTCCAGTAGGACTAATTCACTAACATTAATTAATAAGGGCAAAAAAAAAGAACTATAATTAGTGTTTTTCTTAAACTATGTTAAAAAAAACCTCACTCATTTTGTTATTTTGGGAAAAAATTAATATAATTTAATATATATATATATATATATATATATATATATATATATATATATTAATAGGCAGATCACTGAGAGTTTTTTAAATTTATCTTAGTTGATAACATGTTTGTTTGCCACAACTTCATCAAGTTTTCCCATCTTTACTTTGAGATATCAGCGTCTTAGATTAATGTTTACATGCGTTACACTATTATTCTTTTTTATACGTTATCAATTTTTTTTTCAACAATAATAATGACAAAATGATTACTGAAAATTGATTGAATTCATTGAATAACAAGGAAGAAAACTAGATAACTAAGAAATATCAGTAGATATCAGATAACTTTGATCGGAATTATAGAGCCTGTCTCTCTCCCAAACCACAGCCGAAACCTATAACCAAACACAGACTAATTTCTCCGATGCTTTCTCCCTTCCGTCTCACCCTTTATATAATACTACTAGCATACTAACTAACTATGTCACCTCACCTATCTAGAATATTCCTCACTAATATAGATACTAATAGCTACATAACTAATTTTATTTAACTCTAATCTTAGAACACATCATCCCTCCCCCTTAACATCCACCTTGATGCATTTGGCGTCGGCAAAGCTCAATCCTTCTCGAAAGGCTCCCTCTCTAATATTATCTTCATAAGATGCTCCAACAGTGTCTCCAAGTTGTGTTTTTATTTGTATTCAGATTGTTACAAATTCCTCTTCACCAAGTTGCAGACCTCACTTACTCTTCCTGGAGCATTTGTATTGAATCGGTAAAAACATCAACTAGCTATAGCCAACACATCAAAACACAGTTTATTTGTATTCAGTCTGCTACAAATAAAAATGCAATTTTATCTATAAAAATGCAATTTTATCTATAAAAACTATCTATAGCTTGGTGTTTTATTCAGACGGTTACAAATAAAAACACAATTTTATTTGTAAAAACACAGAATCGGTAAAAAACATCAACTAGTTATAGACTGCTACATCTTGATGTTTACAAATAAATGCTCGAGGAAGAGCAAGTGAAGTCTGCAACTTGGTGAAGAGGAATTTGTAACAGTCTGAATACAAATAAAAACACAGTTTTATTCAGACTGTTACAAATAAAAACATTGTTTTATTCAGACTGTTGCACTATAGAATCTTTTTTTTTCCTGACATACACAAACCAGAAAAAATATCCGAAATCATTCTCTTAAACATAAGTTGTAGCCAACACAAACCTTTATTTCAACTAGCTAGCAATCGGTAAAAACATTTGAATATTTACATCGAAGAAATCAGAACACATGGTTGAATAATCAAATGATTCAGACATGCTTCAATTATATCTAACCCGTAATTGTACCTGTCAATTTGGTTGCCTATAAAAATCAGTCACCTACAAATGTTATCATCAGTTTCCAATCATGAGATCAATGTTATCATCAAACCTACAAGTGTTGCTTTTTGCATCTTTTCCGAACCACCAAAGACTTGTTTCTTCTCTATTACTTTTGATATTAGGCGTTCTTCCCATTCCCTCAAACCATTTCCTTCCCCATTTGACTTCAATTATGTCTGCCACATTGTGGATTCTTTACATGGCCTCTTTTGTCTCTTCATCTTTGGCCCTGCTGATAGAATCATTAACTTGAATCCATCTATCGTGCGTTATGTGTTGGTTCCTGCCATTTCCACAACACGTTTAGATTTGTTCTCCATGGTAGGTCCACAATCCTCTGTTTTGGGTTTTGGTTTTGACTCAATGAATGCAGATTATAGGATTGTGAGGATGTCACGGGGTCCACAACGAGTTCAATTGTTTTCTTTAAAATTTAAGCTTGGAGAGAGATTAACACTCATTGTGTTGATTGTTTTGTCCGTCAGAGAGGGTGGTTCCAATGTTTTTTGCATAGTTGTATTCATTGAGTAGCTTATGATAGCGGATGCAGTCAAGACGAACCTCTTATTCTTGTGTTTAATCTCTATGAGGAGAGATTTAGGAGAATAGAAGTGCTTGATAGTTTAGTTCGTCTTCATCATCCAATTAGGATGCAAGTCGTAGAGATTAGAGGTTTTACTTCGGCTGCTGCATTATCATGTTAAAGAAAAGGCATTGTCTTTTGATAGAGAAGGCATTGTGATGTTTAAGTGAGAGAAAATTATGCAATTACAAAATGGACAAAATTGTACAATATTTGTGCTGAAGAAGGGGTGCAATCTGTTTTGACTATGATATCTTCTAGTGAATGTTTTGTGGAGTTAGAAATACGAAGTCTAGTTTTATATAACACATGGAACCAAAGAATGAAGTGTCTTGAAAGACAATGGGAATCCACTGCTCATAATTACATGGACTCTCTTATATTGTTGAATGAGTCATCGTCTTCTTCTATGTCTTTCTCTTCAGCCTCACGGTCATCAGATGTATGTATACTTAGTTTCTTTTCATTTTACTGTAATAAGTTACTCAAACCTTGGATGTTAAGATTATGGTTTTTATGTTCACATTTAAATGTATGTTCAAGGTGCAAAGATGAATATGAGTTACTCAACATCGGGATATGATTCAGACCGAGCCTGGTAATTTGCTTGTTAAAATTTTGCATAAGATAACAAAAATTAATGCAACCAATTTTCTCTGGCTAGCTACTCATTTTTTTAGAAATTACATAATTTTTGAATTTAGATAATTTTTTACCTGTACAGGTACGATAAAGGAGATGGTAACATAATATTTCATGTTGATAGTTCATCCAAGAGGTGTATTTTAATTTCAAAGTTAGATTTGTCTGTGGTGTAGTGGCCAAGCCACCCTATTTGATTTTCTCTTTAGCAACTGACCCCATCATGTAACATGTATGGTGTTTGAGTACAAGTCAAACTACTCCTCCATCTTCACATATTCAGGTCAAAACCAGCAACAACAGTAGAAAGAACCCATCAGAGGAAGCAATCAAGAATCACCTATCAAATGACTCATGTTTTTGATTCTCCAAAAGAAGGTAAAAGACATGATCAAGGCAAGTCATGGAATCTATCTAAAAAAGGACCAATTGAATTGGACAGGACCAAGAAAAAAGATGGGGAAGGAGTCGCCAAAGAGTCCAAAATCTAGGAACAACACTTGAAAGAAAGAGAAACTAGAGAGATCTTTTTAGAGGTGGGCACTCATACAAAACTGTAAGAACCAAACCAGAACAAAACCTATTAGTTTGCATCAAAGCACGCGGACCAAAGCATGACACCTTTATTGCAGTCTCTCTCTCTCTCTCTCTCTCTCTCTCTCTCTCTCTCTCAAAGGGCTTGTTTTTATGTTGCTAAAACGAAACCGGCCTTTCAATGAAAACCCTCCAATCCTGTCTACTATCATCATCATCGCCACTTTGATTCCTTCTTTATCTTGGCTCTCTCCATCAACCACCATTTACTAATACAAAAAAAAAAAAGAAGGACAAAGGATATGCCTCTCTCTTTCTTTGGGTTCTTGTAAAAAATGTGTGCGTCTAATAAATACTACTATTGTAACTGTATTAGTTGCAAAGTAGAAAGAGTGTTCATGCTCTTATCCTGCGCACAAAGTTACTGTATATGGTGATTTTGTTGTAGCTTTAAACAGTTGAGATTAAATAAATAATAATTGGTAGTAAAAGAAATATTAATTAACCAGCAATTTGACAGTTTTTTAAAAGGTTGAACCAAAATAGGACTGGATATTGGTGGTTCTAGGGTTGTCCAATTCCATGTTGACTAGTTTCGGTTTTGATTTTTTATCGGTCCAGTTCACAAATGATCATGTCTAGGAGGGAGTATAATTTAATATATATAATTTTTAATAGGGCAAATCATTGATAGTTTTTTAAATTTATCTTAGTTGATTAAACTATGTTTTAAAAAAATCTCACTCATTTTGGGATGAGAGAATATAATTTAATATATGTAATTTTTAATAAGGCAGTTCATTGATGGTTTTATCTTAGTTGATAAGATGTTTGTTTGCCACAATTTCTACCCGTTTTCTCATCTTTGTTTTGAGATATCATCGTCTTAGAATAATGTTTATATGTGTTACACTATTATTTTTTTTATTCATTATCAACTTATTTTTGCTTTTTGTGTTGCATTGTTGTTGAGGAATTAATCACCATCTGGTTTCCTCCTTTTTATTGATCAGAATCAGATTTTCCTTTTTCAATTGTAACAAAAAGAACCCTAATTTTTAGTTGGAGGCACTTTTTATTTTCCCTCTTTAGAGTTAAAAATACTCTTTATTTATAAAAAAATACACTATAAAATAGCATTGGAGATGCTCCAACAGTATCTCCAAAGTGTGTTTTATTTGTATTCAGACTGTTATAAATTCCTGTTCACCAAGTTGTAGACTTCACTTTCTCTTCCTGGAACATTTGTATTGATTTTTTTTTTCCCGACATACACAAACCAAAAACAATATCAGAAGTCATTCTCTTAATTAAACGTCAAGCTGCAGCCAACACAAACTTTTATTTCAACTATTTAATATATAAAACCAGAACACAACACAATTTCATAAAAAATTAATATTTAGCATCCTATAAAATTTGACATGTGTCACTTCTCATCAAGATATTTAATATTTTAAATAATATTTACTTTTTATTAAAAAAATAAATTTAAAACACATCATGTAAGAATTGTAGTATTAATTTTTATATTTTTTTAATTTAAGATAACTTTATACTAGTCTCAAATATTTATAAAAAATAAAAATAAATTTATAATATCCGGATAAAGTCCAGAGATAAAATTAGTATAATGTTATTGAATTAACTCTCACAATAATACAATTTAAATATAATAAATTATTATTTTTAACCTAACCCGTCTAACCAAATCCTTTTGACCATTACTCATCTCATAACCTAATCCTAGTTCTCTTCCTTTCAATCCACCGCTAACGCAGCGATATCCTTCTTCTTCGTCTTCTTTCTTTCGTCTTGTGCTCTCTCTCAGTTTTTTGCTTAACCCACAGTTCTATCGCTCTCAAATCATTGTCTTGTTGTTTTAATGGCTAAGAAAACATAGAAAAGCAAAGTATAAGAAGAACACTGGAGAAAATGAAGAAGACACGGAACAACAACAAAGATGAAGAAAAAAGGAGAAGAAAAAGAATAGTCGGAAAGACGAGAACACAAAGAATTAGCTAGATTTTGGGTTTTCTACATCTCGATTCGTCTTAACAAAAGAATCAAATGATAAGGTTTGATAGATCATCAATCTGGCTTTTTTTATTAATGAACATAGAATCTGGATTTCTAATGTTCAAAAAGTTTTTGATTTTTAATGTTCAAAAATTATTACAAAATTTGTTGTTAATTTTAGCTCTTATTACCAAATTTATTGTTTAGTTTAATGGTCTATTAATTTATTTTTTACTATATGTTATCTCGTCAGGTTTCAAATTAAAGTAATAGGAAGAATGATAAACCACCAAACCGAACCAATATTGATCGGTTTGGTTTGGTGCGGTTTTAAACGTAGTTGATTTTCATACCAAGCAGATGACAGAGAAATTGTCACACAAAGAGTGAGGGAAGGAAGATATAAGTGACGGAGAAATAAAGAGTCACATAGAGAGTAAAGATTACAGAGAAATAGAGATAGAGTGTCAGAGAGTAATGAAGACTGATAGAGATAATGTCAACTGATTGGTGGCTCCAGTGAGTGTTTCTCTACTATTTTTTACTAATTTTGTCTTTATTTTCAACAAATTAAGACTAATTTCATCTTGTTTTCACTTAATTTGTTTCAAAAAAAGTCAAAAGTTGCAATTGAGAGCCCAGGGCAATTGAGTGTTGGAGCGATTGAGTAGATTATCAGAGAGTGGTGGAGAACGTCAGCTGATTGGTGGCTCCGATGAATGTTTCTATACGATCTCTTACTAATTGTCTTTGTTTTCAACAAATTTAAACTAATTTCCTCTTGCTTTCATCTAATTGTTTGAAAAACAAATTTAAAGTTGCAATTCAAAGTTCGTAGCAATCAAGTGTCAGAGAGATTGAGTAGAGTGGCAGAGGTGAGCGTTTGTTATTGTGTTCTACTGATTTTCTTTTTTATTCTCATCATAAACAAGTCAACTAATTTTGTAATGAGTGAGCATTGCATTTCTTGTGCCAAGACTTGGAAGTCATCCTTCCATTGCTTTTCTTGTCAAAGAGGGCTATAACTATTGCTCTTGCTATTTCGCTGCATAATGACAATTTCTTCAAGTATGGGGGTTGGTAAGTGTGTGTTTTGAATCTATTTTTAGGCTATGTTTGATTGGAAGATCAAGCACTGAATGGAGTTATTCTATATTGATTGGTGTTCATTCCTTTGTTTGGTTTTGTCATGTGTGTTTCAAAACCGAGAATGTTGCATGCAATTGTTATTATGTATAAATGTCCATTCCTATTCTTGCGTTTGGTCTTTGTGTTGAGAACTAAGAATGTTACTAGAAACTGTTATTCTATACTGATTGATTTCCATTTCTATGTTTGGTCTTGTGTGTTTTAGAACCGAGAATCTTGCAATTTTTACTCGAAGAAATAGAGAGAGATCCTACTAAAGGTTCCACCACAAACCTTGATAACATGCATGGCGGTGTGCCAATAATGGAGGCGTTTAATCACCTCCACCTCTTTCATTACCATTCACCTCACTCTTTCTCTCTCATCACCCACCCACCCACCTCATCTGGTATTTTTTTGAACCACCAAAGACTCGTTTCTTCTCTCTTACTTTTGATACTAGGAGTTCTTGCCATTCTCTCAAACCCTTTCATTCTCCATTTGACTCTAACTATGATCTCTGACACTTTGTAGGTGCTCTACATAGCCTCCTTTGTCTTTTCGTCTTTGGCCCTACTAATAGAATCATTATCTTGAATCCTATCAGGCACTATGTGCTGGTTCCTGTCGTTTCCACTGCACGTGTAGATTTGTTCTCCATGGCAAATCTACAATCATCTGTTTTGGATTTTGGTTTTGACTCAAAGAATGTAAAATAGAAGACTGTGAGGATGTCACAGTATCCACAAAGAGTTTAGTTGTATTCTTTAAAATTTGATGCTTAGAGAGCGATTAATACTCCTTGTGTTGATTATTTTGTTTGTAAGAAGGAATGGTCCAAATATTTTTTGCATAGCTGTATTCGTTAGGTAATTTATGATAGCAAATGTGGTCAAGATGAGCCTCTTATTCTTATGTTTAATCTCTGTGAGGAGAGATTTTAAGAGAATGAAAGTGCCTTCTTCATCCAATTAGGATGCAAGTCGCAGAGAATGGAGGTTTACTTAGACTACTGCATTATCATGTTAAAGAAGAGGCATGCCTTTTGATGGAAATGAGAGAAGGCAGTGTGGCGTTAGGTTGAGAGAAATTATGCAATTGCGAAATGTACATGGGTATGCAATCTGTTTTAACTATGATCTCTTCTAATGAATGTTTATTGGGGTTACAGAATGAAAATTTAGTTTTATATAACATGAGAAACCAAAGAATGAAGTGTCTTGGAAGACAATAGGAATCCTCTGCTTAGAATTGCATGGATTCCTCCATAACATCAAAACAAATTGTAAGCAACACTGGCAGGTGACGATAGCATTAACCTCATGATTGGAAACTGATGATAACATTTGCAGGTGATTGATTTTTATAGGTAACCAAATTGCTAGGTACAATTATAGGGTCAAATATAATTGAAGTCTGCCTAAACACATGGTTGAAGAATCAAATGATTTAGGCAAGCTTCAATTCATTCTTTGGTTCCCCATTGTCTTCCAAGACAATTCACTCTTTAATTCCCCATTATCTTCCAAGACACATCATTCCAAGACGATGACTCATTCCAGAATAGAAGAGGGTCAATGTAATTCTAAGCAAATAATTCCCATTGTTCTCCAGGACACTTCATTATTTGATTCCCCATGTTATATAAAACTAAACTTCCATTTTGTAACTCCACCAAACATTCACTAGAAGATATTATAGTCAAAACAGATTGCACACCCACTTCAACACAAATACTTTACAATTTTTGTACAATTTTGTCCATTTCGTAATTGTATAATTTTCTCTCACCCAAACATCACAATGCATTTTCTCATTTCCATCAAAAGACAATGCCTCTTCTTTAACATGATAATACAATAGGCCAAGTAAATCTCCAATCTCTGCGACTTGCATCCTAATTGGATAAAGACGAACTAAACTATCGAGTACTTCCATTATCCTAAATCTCTTCTCACAAAGATTAAACATAAGAATAAGAGGCTCGTCTTGACCACATTTGTTATCATAAGGTACCCAATGAATACAGCTATGCAAAAAAACATTGGGACAACTTCTTTTGACAAACAAAATAATCAACGCAGAGTATTAATCTCACTCCAAGGATCAACTTTTAAAGAATACAACTGAACTAGTTGTTGATCCCGTGACATCCTCACAATACTATAATTTGCTTTCTTTGAGTCAACCAAAACCCAAAACAGAGGATTGTGGACCTACCATGGAGAACAAAGCTAAATGTGCTGTGGAAACGACATGAACTAGCACATAGCGCCTAATAGAAGGATTCAAGATAATGATTCTATCAGTGGTGCCAAAGACGAAGAGACAAAAAAAGGCCATGTAGAGAACCCAGAATGTGTTAGAGATCATAGTTGCAGTCAAATGGGGAAGCAAAAGGTTCGAGAGAATGACAAGAACTCCTAGTATCAAAAGTAAGAGAGAAGAAACGGGGTCTTTGGGGTTCAACAAAAATATCAGAGGAGGGTGGGTGGTGACGGTGATGATGGTGAGACAGAGAGAGGTGAGTGGAAGAGGTAGAGGTGATTAAACGCATCCATTGTTGGCATACCGCCATACACGTTATCAGGGTCTATGGTGAAACCTTTAGTAGGATCTCTCACACTATTTCTTCGGCTACAAACTACAAGATTCTCGATTCTAAAACACACAAGACCAAACATAGGAATGGCCATCAATCAATATAGAATAACAATTTCAAGCAACATTTTTGGTTCTCAACACACAAGACCAAATATAGGAATATGAATGTACGTTAGTACAGAATAAAAACTGCATGCAAAATTCTCGGTTCTAAAACAAGACAAGACAAAACAAAGAAATGAACACCAATCAGTACAGAATAACTCCATTCAGTGCTTAATCTTCCAACTAAACATAGCCTAAAAGATAGATTCAAAACACACACTTACCAACCACCATAAATAGTCATTAGCCAGCAAAATTGCAAGTGCAACAGCTACAACCCTGCAATGGAAGGGTGACTTGCAAGTCTTGAATCTGGCACAAGAAAAGCAATGCTCACTCATTACAAAATTAGTTTTGACTTGTATATGATGAAAACAAAAAAGAAAATCAGTAGAGCACAACAACAAACGTTCACCTATGTCACTCTCCACCACTATCCCGCACGCTCTGACATTCAATTGCTCTGAACTCTAAATTGCAACTTTAAATTTGTTTCTGAAACAAATTATATGAAAGCAAGGGAAAATTAGTTTAAATTTGTTGAAAACAAAGACAATTAGTAAGAGATCATAGAGACTCTTTAAAACCACCAATCAACTGACGTTCTCTACCACTCTTCGACAATCTAATCAATTGCTCCGACACTTGATTGCTTTGAGCTCTCAATTGCAATTTTTTGACTTGTTTTTTAAATAAATTAGGTGAAACCAATAGGAAATTAATCTTAATTTGTTGAAAACAAAGACAAAATTAGTAAAAGATGGTAGAGAAACGCTCACCGGAGCCACCAATTAGTTGACGTCGCCTCCGTCAATCTTCATTACTCTCTGATGCTCTATCTCTGTTTCTCTGTCACTGTTACATTCTCCGTGACTCGTTTATTTCTGCGTCACTTATATCTTCCTTTCCTCACTCTCCGTGTGACAATTTCCCCGTCATCAGTTTGGTATAAAAACCAACAACATTTAAAACCGCACCAAACCGATATTAATAGGTTCGGTTTGGTGGTTTACCAGTCTTCCTATTACTTTCATTCGAGACCTAACGACATAACATATAGAAAAAAAAAATAAATTAATAGACCATTAAACTAAACAATAAATTTTGTTGTAAAAAACAAAACTAACAACAAATTTTGTAAAGGGCAATTATATTAGCGTCCCTGAGGTTTACTGTAATCTGTCATTACGTCCCTAAATTTTAAAAAAACTTATTGCATCCCTGCTCTTAAATGCAGTCGTCCAGAACTCCGCCAAAACTAACAGGGCTGAATTCTGACTGACTGTATTTAAGAGCAGTGATAATAGTTTTTTTCATATAATTGACCCATTTTGTAATAATCTTTTAACATTAAAACTCAAAAACTTTTTGAAGATTAAAATTCAGCTTATATGTTCATAAATAAAAAAAGCCAGATTGATGATCTATCAAACCTCATTGTTTGATTCTTTTGGTAAGAAGAATCGAGATATAGAAAACTTAAAATCTAGCTATTTCTTCGTGTTTCCGACTATTCTTTTTCTTCTCCTTTTTTCTTCATCTTTGTTGTTCTGCCCCTTCTTTGTTTTCTTCAGTGTTCTTCGTCTTCTTTGTTCTACATTTTCTTCGCCATTAAAACAGCAAGACAAGGATCTGACAGTGATAGAACTATGGGTTAAGAAGAAAATTGAGAGAGAGCACAAGACAAGAGAGAAGACGAAGAAGAAGAAGGATGACGTTGCGTGAGCGGTGGATTTAAAGAGAGAGAACTAGGGCTAGGTTATGAGACGAGTAATATTTATCAACAAAAAACTCAAATATAACGTTTCTTCTCAAACAATATGAACGACAGCCCAATACAATTACTAATGGGACATTAAGTCTTCAACCAATTTTTTTAAATACTGACACAACAATCATCATCTTTAAAAGAAACAGGAAAATCACAATTCTTCTTTTTTATTTAATATTCCATTAACCAATACAAACAATTTAAACAACAAAAGAAGAGGAAGCCATGATCAACACCAAAAAGATTACAGAACTAGCAATGCACAACAGAGATCTAATGCAACATACACCAACCCATTAAAGAAAAAACAATCGAGATTAAAAACAAAATCACTACCTCATCATCGGAAGGCCAACTAACCCCACCCATCTCGACATCCAAGTGGCTTGGGCTCCACCTTTAGGAGAACTATCAAAAGAATCAAAACAATTCTAAACAACATGAGCAAAAATTAATATTAAAAAATTAATAACTTTTAGATAGTTACAAATATATCATAAATCAACTTGAATATGATTTCCCAATCAAAGAACAAAACTCTTAAGCACCCACAAATTAATAAGAGCAATGAAAATTCCTTGATAAGAATGATTGATATGGTTAATCAAGTTTATGAAGTTATGATAAAGTTGAGTTTCGAATTATTTATAGATGATTCCAGTAAAGTTAACCGTTATTCATTAATGAGAACGTACCAGTAGCCGAGTTGATGTTTCTCAGTATCTTCGTAAACGAAGCCAGGAAATATTGGCAATGTGAGTACATAAATCAGAAATAGGTCAAGTGCATAACCTATATTCTGAAAAAATAGTTGTTTGGTGCTCAACCGTTCAAGCTGTTTGCAATCATTTCCGTCCTAAATTAGCTCAAAATTGTTTCATAGATAAGAATCTGTAGAATTCTTATAAAAGAAAGTTCCCTTACAACTTGATCAACTGATTGTGAACACCACTAGCAGCAAGGTCAGAAACAAAACCACTAACGACAAATGGAAACAGACCGAAACCGACTCGAACCCAGAAAAAAAAACCCACCAAACGCTCTTCGAATCAAACCCACAACACATAAACTATTTGAAGCCACCGCCGACCAAACCACATAAGCCATCATTATTTCTTCTTTTGATTAGAGATCTGAAAATCCAAGACTAAGAAACCTAGGAATTTAAGATTTGAGAGAGAGCTGGAGACGAGAGAGAAGGAAACGTGACAAGAGAGAGGATCTGAAAGAAAGAAAGAGAGATGCGATGAAAGAGAGAGCTAGAGATGAGAGAGGAGTGATGACGTCGGGTTTGTTTTGACAGAAATGATAGAGAAAGAGGGATGACCGACGGTGAGGTGAGTGAGAGCAGAGTGGGACGAAAGTGAGGATTTTTTAGGGTTTGACTTGATTTTGACTAGAGTAGAGTGAGTAAACTTTGGGTTTGGGTTGGGTCAGTTCCGTGTTGGTTTAAGATCAAGTTTGGGTGGGTTTGGTTATGGTCCTTCTGGATCAATTTTTTTTATCGACTTTTCATGATTTTGATTATGTTAAAAATTCTACTTTTGATCCAACAATTATAATAATGACAATAAATTAAAAAATATCTTAAGCCACAATTGAACCATCTCAAGCCACATTTGAGCCATCTCAAGGCAAACAAAAAAAGTATTTTATACAATTCAGAAATGATGACGTGAATTTTTTTTTCTTTTTATTAAAAATTAATATTTTTATTGACCAAGATGTTGGAGAATTTTCTCTGAGGATGTCTTGGTTGAGTTTGGAGAGCGGAAGTGAGTTGAAATGAGAGAAAACAACACCAAGAATTTAGAGTGGTTCGGTCAATCATGCCTACGTCCACTACCTAAATCTCATTTAGGATTTTCACTATCTCAAAGATTGATTCCAGCTCAATCCAATAAAGCTTTACACTAATGTTGATTGCGGCTCACACCTCTAAAGCCAACAAGGTTGATTACGGCTTACACCTCTAAAGCCAACAAGGTTAATTACGACTCATACCTCTAAAGCCTAGACAAGGTTGATTACGACTCACACCTCTAAAGTCTAGACAATGTTGATTACGGCTCATTCCTCTAAAGCCTCACAATGTTGTTTTCTCTAGGTTCACAACAAACATCTCTCACTCTCAAAGTGTTTAAAAAATGTTTACAAAAAATGAAAGCTCTATGCTAGGAGTACATGTGTTTGATTGATGCTCTTAATCTTCTCTCTAGCTTGATTTTGGTGGTTTGGAGTGAAGGGAATGATGAAAATGATTGGGACTTGAATCCATATGATCATCCATATTTTTCTGCCATTCCTTGATGTATTTATAGCCATTCTAATCAATATGACCGTTGATGGTGAGAATATGACTGTTGGAATGCATTTTTGTTCGTTGCAGTTTCTTGGGTTGATGATTTACTCGAGTGATCTGATGCATTGATTACTCGAGTGACACTTCTTGTTACTCTAGTGAGACGGCACATGAATTAGTCGAATGATATTTTTCCTGTTACTCGAGTGAGTAGCTTCAGCTCGTATCCCATTCATCTATTCTTCGTGCATTACTCGAGTGATGACTTAGCTTATTCGAGTGAAATAAACTGGGCACAAATGTTACTCGGGTGAATATGCATCTTACTCGAGTGAGAATTTGACAATACCATTTTGTTTATCATCAAAACACATAAAGGATCTCTAATGTTGATCACCCATGATCTAACAATCTTCCCCTTTTTTATAATGACAAAACTTTTATGAATTTAAGCGCTACATCAAAAACAATGAATTTGATCAAAGATTTCATCATTGTCAAGAGGTTAAGATAAAAAAAAATAGGAGATCATATCAAAAATTTTAAAATTTTCACTTCCCCTATGAAAAACAATTTGTGTATCATTTAAAAATATTTTTAATACATCATTTCTCCCCCTATCAAAAATGATTTGAGAAAATTTTTTAAAACTTCTTTTCTCCCCCTATATAAATCAAAACAATATATAAAAAAATGAAAGGCATTGAGTAAAGTGGAAAAATAGTACCAAAATTGGCATCTCCAATAATGTAGGATCTTTGATTCAAATATATTAAGCCTTCTTGAATTGAGACCGTCTCTGATACCACTTGTTGGAGAATTTTCCTTGGGGATGCCTTGGTTGAGTTTGGAGAGCGGAAGTGAGTTGAAGTGAGAGAGAAAACAAGACCAAGAATTTAGAGTGGTTCAGTCAACCATGCCTACGTCTACTATCTAAGTCTCACTTAGGATTTTCACTATCTCGAAGATTAATTCCGGCTCAATCCAACAAAGCATTACACCAAGGTTGATTGCAGTTCACACCTCTAAAGCCAACAAGGTTGATTACGGCTCACACCTCTAAAGCCTAGATAAGTTTGATTACGACTCATACCTCTAAAGCCTAGACAAGGTTGATTCCGACTCATACCTCGAAAGCCTCACAATGTTGTTTTCTCTAGGTTCACAACAAACCTCTCTCACTCTCAAAGTGTTTACAAAA